>APFE031440519.1:196204-214232 GCA_000404065.3 Pinus taeda
ATGGAGAGATTGTTTGGAGATGATTTCATTCATGCCTACATGAGAAGGTGGGACACATTTCCACACAGCCTACAGATCAGGGAGTATCACTCCCCAAACAGGATGAGGGAAGCCATGAGGAGAGTGCCACTGTATAAGCACTCTATGCAAAGCTTGAAGGCCAATTGGATTGCCCTCAAATTTAGTCCTGCACTGCTGCTAGGACTGCTGGAAGGAGTAAAAGAGGAGGAAGAATAGAAATAGTGGGAAGAGGTGGATAGAAAGGTAGGATCCATGATAAAGAGGAAGATATCACACCAGAAGCATGGGATGTCAGGGAATCTATCAGAACCATCAAGGATGAAGAGTTAGACTAGTTGCTCAGAGGATGAGCAACCCATTCAGTAGGGGGTGATGATGAACCCCCGAAATGGGTAATTATATGGGCTCATTTTTCCTCTTAATTCAACTTAATCCACCATTCTCATTATTTTATTTCATTTTTTTGAATATATTTATGCTAATAGAGTGAACTAGGTTAGCCATTTCGCCACGCAGTCTAATGTTTGCTTTATGCAGAATTTTTGGTCAATTTTGGACAAAGTCAATAGATTTATGAGCAAATGGCAGCAAATACTCGACGAAAATAGGGAAGAGGATTTGTAGGGGGTGTCTCCTTCGTTTATGACCCCTTTACTCAAATCCTCCATTAGTAACTCGGAGCATAAAGGTCCACATTGATGCATCCAAGGGGCAACCGAACAAGTAAACAAGGATTGTTGTTTATCTCCAGTTCTGGGAAGCCGAGCTCCTTGATTTTAGGAGGATTGTTGGAGGACTCCATTTTTATAAATAGGGGGGCTTAGAGCCTCAGTAGGTTAGCCAGTCATTAGTAGGATTTTCACACTTTTGTGCATCACTTGTCCAGCTCATTTTCGAGCTTCCTTTTCGAGAACAATTCATGTAATGTTACTTTTACTTTTGATAATGGAGATGAAACAGTTTTTTAGCCAGCATTGATCTCTTTCAGAGGGCTAAAGCTCTTGGGTTGGGGCCCAACCCAAGCTACCCAGTACCTCTTTCTTTGTACTTATATGGTTTTACTTCAGTTCACAAGTTAATTTATGTTAGATAGATTTATTTTGCCTTGTTAGAATAGGTTGCTTCTGATGGTTTGCATAGCTACTTTTGCTTCTGTTGCTGAAGTATGTTAATACAGTGATACATGAAGATTCAAAAAAGGAAAACAATAGACCCTGATCTCTTTTCTCCCTTCCTGGGATCATAAGTTGAGGTCATGGCACCATTGCTGCCACCAAAAACACAGTTTTGCTCTTCCATGCAATTTCTGGTGTGATGACTTGATTTGAGAATTAAATGTGTTGCTTCAAATTTAGTTGCCAAGATCATTTCCCATTTTTCCAATAGATCTCTTTGCATGCTTTTCTATTCATAGGTTATTGTTGATCATTTTTTGTTTCTGGGTCAGGAATTAGGTTAACTAGAGATATTTCTGTTTTCATAGTACAACTAGTTTTTTCCGCTCAGTTTTGATAATTAGATGTGTAGATATCTTGTAGCACACCTTAGCTCACCATAGATCCATCAAGCAGACTGCATTAGCTCATTTCCCACAAGTTTCACCAATCATCCACAACATTTCACAAATATTCCCTAGTTTCTGCACTTTTTCCACAAGCTTCCCTCTCGCCATTTGAACAAATCCAACCATCATTTTCCCTCCTAATATTCCTTCACAAGCTCCAGGAACCTTAACACATCCTTGTAATCTTCAGCTACCCTTTCCCACCATTTTTCCACCTTCAAAACCTCCAAAAATAGCTCTCGGCATCCTCTTGTAGATCCTCCTGTAGATCCCCTGTAGCCTCCGGTAGAAGTTCCTGTAAGTGATTTTTCGAAATCCAATTGCAAGGGAAGTCTTCAGAATCATACTAGGGGCTTCTTAGGACCTCTCCACACCTTCCTCCACCTCTGAAAAAACCAAATCCATCCTCCATCATCACCAAACCTCTGCCCAATCACAATCTAATAAATTCCAAGCATAATAATTTCACATAAAAACACTCAAAAAATACAAAAAGATGTTCTTTTCTTATTTTCTTCTGGGAATAGCTTCAGTAGATGTGATTTACCTTTTCAGTAGTGAATGACACTCATTTCATCAATTTCCATCTCTTTTTCTACAAAAGTAGGGTTTGTTGGAAAAATTAGGGTTTGCTAGGGTTTGCATTACATTTTAGTCTTTTCTTTCTTTATGCAAATAGAATAGCCTCTGGAGAGTTAGCTTTCTTTTATCATGGTTAAAAGCTTCTTCTGAGAATTCATAGAAGTTGGCTAAAGCTCCTAGTGATCTTGCACCAGCTAACCAAGTGACAACCTGCAGTAAGAGCTAGTACTTGTGCATATAACACCATCGCTTCTAAGTTTGTTACGAACTACCGGGTTGATAAAAGTAACGTAGGGAGCCCCAGGATTTGCAAGATTATTTCTATAATACTGGTGCTCACTAGAAACAAAGGAAGAAATTAATGGAGATGAGAAAGAACAACAAGAGGAAGAAGATAAGAAAAACAGAGAGGAAGAAGGCATTGAAACAGAAGGGGAATAAAATGAGGAGGAGTCACCTAGGGTGTCTCAAGAGGCCCCTAAGAGGAATGAAGTAGTTACCTTCACTGCCCTCAGCACCCCAATCAAGAAAAAAGGAAAAAGAAGGAGGCAAACCCCTCTATATTTCAGAACAATAAAGAGCAAAATAATCAAACAAGGGAAGCCATAAATATAAACAAAAATCCCTATTGAGATTGAAGGTTCTCGTACACCAATGGACAGAGAAGCAATAATGAGAGATCAACTTGAGAAGAAAATGGACGGATGAGAAAATAACTACAGGAAAGGGAAAACCAACTAGCATGTATGGCTAGCCTCTCGTTGGAGGCCATCCAAAGTAGGATGCTAGCTAAATCCTATGCACTTTACCTCATAGAAGAATGGCTGCAATTTTAGATTAAAACACTAGCACAAAGGGGCACCATGCCATTTTAGTACTACAACCAGTTTATTGATCTTTATGATCAAAGTACACTAGAGGATAGGGCCAAAATGGATGAGCTTTACTTGCACAACATGGCCCTCACAGACATGAATGTTTGGGATCCTAATGTTGAGCTAGGAGATCTATAATTAATGGCTTTGGCATCATGGATGAACCATGAGGAGTCAAGGGCTACAGAGGTGAAAAGAATATTGGCCATAGAGCAAAATGAACCTATTTTCATCATAGTTGAACAATCAAATCCCATGGCCCTAATCAACACCCATAATCTAACTGCAAATGATCCTCAACTGGCACATAGATATCTTGTTGTCCAAAAGCAAGCAATTTCACATTTTTAGGATATGTTTAGGTTGCTAGGAGATGATAGTATACATGCCTATTTAAGGACACAATGCCACATAACTTGAAGACCAACGAATATCACACCCCTCAAAGGTTGAGAGAGGCACTCAACATGACATCTATGTATAAGTAATCAATGTAAAGGTTGAAGGTTAATTGGATAGGCCTAAAACTCAATCCACCACTACTCCTAGGGATGCTAGAAGGGAGAAAAGAAGAAGATGAAAAGAGGCAGTGGGAAGAAGAAGAAAGGAAATTAGGCTTCTATGAACAAGAAGAGGAGACCAAAACAAAAGCATGGGATGCCAGAGAGGCTACCAGAGCCACGAAAGAGATGGACATTGACTAAGTTGCTCAGAGAATGAGAAACACTTTCAGTAAGGGGGTGATGATGAGACTTATCATTAAATAATTACATGGGCCTTAATTCACCTCCTAGCTTAGTCAAACCAACTATTCTCACAACTTATTACATACTTTTAATTATATTTTGTGTATGAGATGAGTTAGAATTGGATATTTTGCTTTGTGGTCTAATGTGCATTAAATGCAGAATTAAAGGATAAAATCGAAGAATTTTGGCAAAGACCTTGGTAAAAACTTGAATGGGACAAGGGAGAGGAATCATAGGAATCCTCCTCATTTACTACCCCTCCATTTGAGTATTCCTCCATTAGCTCGGAGTGCAAAAAACCAAATCATGAGGACTAGAAGGAAACCGAGTGAGTGAAATTCAAAGCACCAGTTTATCTCGAGTTTGGGAGCCGAGCCTCCTTAATTTTAAGGAAGTCACTGGAGACTTCAGCCGTATAAGTAGACAGGCCTAGGACCTCAGTAGGATTCAGACTTTGGATCATAAAATCTACTTTTTATTTTAAAGTTGCAAGACTTGTGACATTTTTTGATGTAATTCATTGTTTTGGTAATAAGAATGACTTTTGTTTTGAGCCAGAACTGAGTTAATTCAGAGGGTTGAGGCTCTTGGATTAGGGCCCAACCCTAGCAGCTAAAGCTCCTCTTTATTGTACATGTATGTTAGCATAGATTCATGGTTTAATCGGTCATTTTCTTAAGTAGCTGCATTTCCATTACAGCAGGGTAGCGCATAGATTTATGGTTTAATCATTCATTTTCTTAGGTAGCTACATTTCCATTACAACAATGTAGCACATAGATTCATGGTTTAATCGTTCTTTTTCTTAAGTAGCTACATCTCCATTACAACAATGTAGCATAGATTGGTTGTGTTTTAGTTTATGTATGTTTGTTCCTTTTTCTTCAATTAGTAGGTTAGCAAGAATTATACCCATAGATTTCCTTTCACAACAACCCAAACCAACCACCGTCAACCGTGTGTCACATAGCTTCTTCGTATTCATTTGAAAGTTTGATTTTATGCATTCCAAACCTCCACCGTCGATCTGTCTAGCTTGATCCAATAGCTGTCACATCACCTCAATACTTTATGCCCTCCAAATCTCCATTGACGATCTGTCTATCTTGATCCAATGACTATCGCGTCGTCTCAATACTATATGTGCTCCAAATCTCCACCTTTGATCTATTTAGCTTGATCCAATGACTATCACATCATCTCAATACTTTATGCACTCCAAATCTCCACAGTTAATCTATCTGTCTAGCGGATTCTTGCAAGGCTGATATCCGCCTGAGAGCACACGAGAAAAATGGTTTTCTCGTGCTACGTGTCATCTAGTTAGGCTAATTGCAGAAAATTTTGGAATTCCACTTACAACTTTGAGAGCACGCGAGAAACTACTTACCACCTACGGAAACATGCTCCATCATTCCGCACATTTTCTACCCTTTTGTCGCCACGTGACTTGATGTGATCCATCCATCTATTGACTTAACCTCCCATGATAAGATATCTGTCGCTCATCCTCCATTTATCTTATTCGTCCATCTATTCAGTCAATCTACTGTGGTAAGATCTCAGCCATTCATCTTCCGTTAACCCTGTTCGTCCATCTATTCACGTAATCTTCTACGATAATATCTCCGCCGCTCATCTCCCGTTAATACCACCCCTGATCGATCAAATGGTTCCTATGCACTTCTGCTTCATTGCATCCTCCTTTCACTAATTTCGAGCTTTGGTTGTTCTTTTGCTTGACTCCTTGCATGCTTGATTTTACCAAAACACCAAAAATGCAAAAATAGACTTAGCTTAATTTCCTCACTTACACATTAGTTTGGTTTGATGCTCTTTACTTCTATAACTTAGATAGCAGCATTAGGTTAGTGTTGATTTAGCAATTTTGCTTAGTTTAGCTATTTAAATGGTTAGTTAGGATATGGTGTGATTTAGCACTACATGTTGTTTTCTTCAATATTGCAGTAGAGTAGCTCTCTTATAATAGGTTTTCTCTTCCTCCATCAAAAAATCAAGCTTCTTTTGACTATATAGAATTCTAGCTTGGAATCACTCGGGTCTCTCACTAGATGACCAAGTGACAACAGGCAGGACCTTCACTTCCACTTGTGCATATAGCACTGTCACCTCCAAGTTTGTATGAATCCCGGGTTGATAAGTAAAGCTGGTAGCCCAGGAGTTGCAGCATCCTTGCTGTAATACTAGCACTCATCACTTTTGGGCATCGTTGTCGGGGAAGGTGTCTGAGTAGAATATGAGTACTACTTTCTTGTCTTCTATTTCTAGTCTACTTTCTTTTCTTTTATTCCTAGTCTGCTTTCTTTTCTTCTATTTCTAGTCTTCAATTCTCTTCCATTAGTTTATTTCTGCAAAAGTAATCTAGTAGCTTTCTTCTTTCAATTGTCATTATCTGCTTTCCTTTCTATTTTTGCAAGTAGAATTTCAATTCAGCTAGTAACTTTTCTTTCTATCAGTAGTTTTCATTCAATCAGCAATTTCATCTCTACAAAGTAGTTTCCAACTTAAAAAACAATCTTACAAAAACCAACCCAAAATGATTTCCTTTCATGCCTCATAGGAGTAGGGATAATTTAGGGAAATCCTTACCAAATACCCCCACTACATCCAATAGCCAACCATCTCTCTTCTTCGGTGGCTGTGAACTGGAGGATCTTCGATGGCTGTGAACTGGAGGAACCTTTAGGTGAGCAACCTGACATACTTGAAGAACCTATAGGGGAAGAATAAGAAGTACAACCAATTCCTACTGAACCAATGGTTGAAAACCAAGATGATAGAGGAAATAGAGAGAGAATTGAGGGTGGCTCCCCACCAGGGAAACCAATGGGGACACTACGATGAAGAATATAAGCCCCTCTGCTCTACCTCATTTCCATGGCCTGACCACAGAGGGCCCTGAAACTTTTCTATTTGAGTTTGATATTATATGCCGAACCTATGACTATACAAATGATGAGCATGTTGGAAATACTGGGGGGGATGAATCAGTATTTCTTTTTCAATTATTATTTTACCAGTTTAAACATTTATATTCAGAACACAAGATGAACAACAAGTATCAATGTTGTTATTAATACAAAATTTTCTGTAAAATAGATACAATATATAAGTGGTTGCAATCAATTACCAAGCACCAACTTGGACTTTTGTGAGCCTCCAACCTCCAGAGCTCCAAATCTGTTTCACCAAGGCAACAATATTGGACTTAGGAGCACCAACTCCCAAGGACTTCAATCCTTCCAGTTCCTGAGACACCAGTCCCAAGGAAACCAGTCTTTTGCTAATCCGAAATCACCCCTAGGTGACCTCACAAAATGAATGAAGGTATTACAGACTCATGTGCTGGTGATTGTATCTATGTTAGCTTAGGAAACGGATCGGTAAGATTTCAAAATATACAGACACTTGAAATAGTAAGAGATCATAGTAAGAAAAATAGAAACACAACAAAATTTAATAAGGAGTTCACCCAATCCTCCTGGGCTACGTCTCCTGGTCCAGCTTTCAGTGGTGGCCTTTTTATCATGTTTTTAAAGTAGAGTCTTATAATAAGGAGATCAATATGAGTCTCACTTGATAGAGGATGATTACTAGGATGGCACTTGGAATTCCCAAGTCCTTAGAGTTTACAGACTCCCCTTACTAAATTTCGACCCCAATTGGTATGTGTCTGTTTGATGTTTCCCTTACTTTGATGGTCAGCTCAGCTTCTCTGTTCTTTGCAATTTTGTTTTTCCTTTTATGTCTCTCAGACTTCGTCTTCTTCACTACTTCTCTGCCTCACTGTCTCTCTCTTTGTTTTGTCTCTATCAGCTCGTGGCTTTAAAGCCAATTCATTTCTTCGATTGTTCGCTCCGTCTTCCTAGCTCTCTGAATCATCTGCCTTTGTCCATTAGGACTCCTCTGCCCTGCATCATCGTTGTTGCATAATGCTTTGTAGATAGGTGGCCACCTATCTTCCTGCGAACTGAGTGTTAGTTCTTCTTGAAAGGTCATTTTTTCCGTTATTTCCCAGATGCTTACGAAATGGATGCTTCTGTCGACTCATTGGTCAAATCGGACTTCAAATATTTATGCACCATAGCTTATTTCTCCCTCGGGCCCGGTCATCCATCTGGTTGAACCTCCACCGTTTGATCTAGATCCCCAGATCTTACGGTCTTTGCTTATATTGCACGGTTGGGTTGCTTGACCGTTAGTCCATGATGTAAGTAGTTTTTCTCTCCCCTTGTAGGACATGCATCACTCAGTGTATGGAATCGCTGGGTCATTGGCCAAACCCACTTACAGCTCGAAATGCCTCCGATATTCCGCCGGTTTTAAGCATGGGATTGGCACGTCTGTTTTAGCGCTTTCCCATGAATTTCTTGTTTCCCTTGTGATCGAGCGCTCAGGGCTTTTCCTTCTCAAAGGGTTTTTCCCAAGTATCAAAGACAACCTCCATTTTTGGGTTTGAGATTCCCAACTACCATTTTTGCATCATGCATAATCTCCATGGGCCAACGGTTAGTGCGCTTTGACCAAAGGTCCTCGTTGCGCTATGCTAGCTGCAAATTATCATTATTTAGAGGTTATTTCTGATAGCTATACAATTTCTTGAAGTCTGTCATCCATTCCTAACAATGATGAAATTGATTGAGGATCCAATTTGGATCACAACCTTCTCACTGAAAAAGCTTTTGGACCACCGAAATTTGGTTTTCAAGCATCGACTAAGTGAGGATACAACTTTCTCAACTATCCAATTTCTATCCATTTTGCACTGCTTGGCTTTGAACCCTTGAGCCCAATTCTGAGGTACTCAATATCTCCCCTGCATGTTGTTCTCACCTTCCTGTCTAGAACCGCGTCTTCCTATAATTCATTAAGATATTCGGGTAGCAGGTCATCAATAGAAGGCAATTGACTCTGTTCTTCAGGATCTTCAATTAACAAAGGTTCAAATAGTCTTAAGCTGTCTGTGTTAGTGACTGAATAGATGTGCATATAAGCTGGAAAATCAAGGCAAAAGGAATTCTCACCAATTTTCTCAAGGATTTTGAGAGGACCATACCTTATTGGTTTCAGCTTTTTACCTTCACCTTGCATCCTTTCCTTGCTAATATATAGCCAGACTTGATCACCAACTTGGAAACTATGATCCATTCGATGATTGTCATGCCTTGCCTTGTATTTGGCCTAGCTCTTTTCCAATTATTCCTGTATTTCCTGATGGATCTCTTGGATCTATTCAATGATCCTAGTTGCCTTGTCCCCATCGTTGTGTCCCTCAACTGTTGTTTCCTTACCAAAGACAAAATCCAAGGGAAACCAAAACAGGTCTCAAAAGGAAATCTCTATGTGGAAGAATCTTTGGCTTGATCGTAAGCATGCTGCACATAACACAAATGTTCATCCCAAAGCTTAGGATGCTTGCTGCAATATCCCCTGAACAACTGGATCACTGTCTTGTTGACTACTTCTGTCTGGCCATTAGTTTGTGGATGGAAAGCTGTACTTTTTCAATTTGGTGTCCATCAGTTCCCACATACTTGACCAAAAATTTCCCGCAAACCTAGTGTCTCGTTCATATATAATCGAAGTGGGTAATCCAAAATGAACCTATACATGTTGAAAGAACAGTTTTACAGTTTGTTCAGCTATAATCTGTTTATTATAAGGTATCAAAATACACATTTTGTTGAACCTATCCACAACAACATACAGATAATCATGACCTTTCCTAGATTTAGGCAGTTGGTGAGCTCCAGTATTGCAGCAATGATGTTGCAACTCCTAGGACTCCCTTCTTTACTTTTATCAACCCGGTAGTTCATAACAAACTTGGAAGCGACAATGCTATATGAACAAGTACTAGCTCTTGCTGTAGGCTGTCACTTGATCAGCTGGCACAAGTCCACTAGGAGCTGAAGCCAACTTCTATGAGCTCATAGAAGAAGATTTTAACTGTGATGGATGAAAGCTAACTCAAAGGAGGCTAGTCTACTTGCAGAAAGAAGTTGAAAGCTGAAAAGAAACGCAAACCTTAGCTAACCCTAGTTTTATCGACTAACCCTACTAGTGCAAGAAAAGGGATGAAAGCTAGATTAGTGGATGCCATTGACTCTTGGAAAGGTAAAGTGCATGTGACTAAGCTACTTCTAAAGTGAAATCTGACAAGGAACATCTTTTTGTATTTTTGAGTAATCTTGTAGAATTATTATGCATGTGCTTTAACTGTTTTTGACTGTGCAGAGGTTGATTGATGAAAGGAAATAGGGTAGGCGATTGTAGGAGGTTGGGAAGGTGAGAAGAGGGCCTAAGGGGTCCCTAACACCCTTCTAGAGAGTTTCACACTGACCAGTTCTTGAAAAACTGCTCACGTGAACTTCTACAGGAAGTTTGCAGGGGTTCGACAGGATGTTCTACAGGAAGATCCGACAGAGGATTTTAGAGGGTTGATGGTGGAAAAATAGTGGGAAAGTGGAAATGGAGGTTGGATGAGGGTGTGAAGGGGTCTAGGACCTGGTGAATGCAGCCAAGGAGTGATTAAGGTGGTTGGATTCATTCAAGGATGGAAGGAGAAATGCTACACAAGGATGTAGAAATTAGGGCAAAGTGGGAAAGTGTGGCAAATGAAGGAAAGAAATTTTAGATTAGGGGATAGAATAGGTTGTATGATGGAGGAAGGATAGGTAGGGAGGTATTACAGGTGTTCTTCACACTATTTTCCAAAACTGATTGAAGAAAGACTAAGAAAACCAAAGATCTAGCTATTTTGACCTAATTGGACCTAAAAGCCAAAAACATGATGAACATAAGTTTATTGACAGAAAATCATGAAAGATAACTAAGGAAACTAAGCAAGAGCAAATATAAACATGCAAGTACAACTGGTAGCAACTTTTCCAACTAAAAATCTAACACTAGCAATTGCATTGAAAAGCAAAAACAATGTTTTTGTGGCAGCAAGTATGCCTTGGTCTCAGCTCATGGTCCCAAGGAGGGAGAGATGAGATCAAGGACTGCATGATGGCCTTTTTGCAGATATTTTCTGTTACCAAACTATCAAATCAACCAGAAGTATGAAATTCTATTTTAATCATTGAAAACAACCTAAGTAGCCAAGCAAGATCTTAACCTAAATAACGGAAATTATTCTATGAATGTAGAAAAGACAGATAAAAGTACACAAAGGAGGTACTGGCGCTTGGGTTGGGCCCAACCCCAAGAGCTATAGCCTCCTAAGAGAGATTAGAGTTGGTGCAAAGCTAGATTCATCTTTATTGACCAAGAAATAATACTTACATCCCAAAAACTATCTACAAGAAAAAGCTTGAAAATGCGTTGATACAAAGTTGCACTAAGTGCGAAAATAGACTAACAAAATGACTAACCTACTGACTAAAATCTAACTACAATCTGACTAAAATCTAACTAACTAAACTGAGGCCCTAATCCTTCTTCTTTATACAAATTGAGGACCCCAATAGCCCTCCTAAACTTTAGGATCTCGGCTGCCAAAACTTGCAGTTAACAACAATCCTACTTGACTTGCTTGGCTGCCCATTGTGCTCCGAGTTTTTGATGGAGAATTAGAGGTAAGGGCTCATAAATGAAGGGGACACCCTCCCACAAATCCTCTCCCTTTTTCTTCCACGAATTTGGCTGCCAAGTGCTCATTAAACCTTTGATTTTGTCTCAAAATTGACCAAAAATCTGCATAAAGTACACATTAGACTTTTTGGCATAATGACTAACCCAATTCCCTCTATTAGCATAAATATAATAAAAAACATGCAATAAACTAATGAGAATGGTGGATTAAGTCGAATTAGGAGGCTAAATGAGCCCATATAATTACCCATTTCTGGGGCTCATCATCACCTCCTACTGAAGGCATTGCTCATCCTCTGAGCAACTAATCCATCTCCTCATCCTGGATGGTCCTAGTGGCCTCCTTATCATCCCAAGATTCTGATGTGGTCTACTCATGTGTGCCATAAAATTCTGCCTTCTTGTCCATGTCCTTCCACTGCTCCTCCTATTCTGCTTGTTTGAATTCTTGTGCTTTTTCCTGGCCTTGAAATACATGGAGGTTTGCCTTTTTCTTTTTCCTTTTTGTTTTGTAGGTGTGCTTAATGCAGCAAGCACAGTTGTTTCCCCCCTTGCCAAGATTTTAGGGGATGTTTCTTTCTGCTGCTCTTTCCCTTCACTTCCTGTAGAAATATCTATGCCCATTGTTTCTGCTTATGTCACTGATATCTGAGGGTGTGTCTTTTCTTTCTCTTGTTGGGTCCATGCCTTGGTTGTGGCAGTCTTATTTTAGGCTTTCTTGGCCTTTTTCTTCCCAACCATTTTCCTTTTTCCCTTCTCTATTTTTTGCTATTTTCTCCTTTTTTGTCTTAGGCTCAACAGTCTTGTCAAATTCCTCTTCTTCCTTCTATTTTTCCCTTTGCTTGAATGTCTTTTTCTCCCTCATCAATGTTCTTCTCAATTTCATCAGTTTGCTCCTCTTGAATCCTCCTGGCATGGTGTTGTGCTTCTTTTTGTGTTTTAACTAGAAAAGAAATTGCTCAAATGGGAAAAAACAGTCAATCATTGAAACAGAGGATAGCTGAATTCGTTTTTTTTTTTTTTAATGGAATTTCTCATGTGCTCCTTACAATATCAAATGGCAATAATTCCCCTGTTTGAAAACCTCTGTCACCCAGAATTTGGTTTGTCTGTTTATGAAAGAATATATATTTTTTTACAGAATAGAGCATAAGGACACAGGTTCTTTTTCAGCACATTGATAGATATGTAAATTCGGGTTTTTTCACACACATAGGTTGGCCTCTGTTGCTGCATGTATATTCTTTATAGGAAAATTAAAAATGATGAGGAGATTTCAGATGCAGAGAAAAAAATTGGGTAAACTTAGTGAAATATGCAAGCAGACTTTCACTTTTTTCTCAATGCACAGATAGACTTTTACTCTCATTTTTCAATCTCATGTCGTGTCCAATTCACCATTTTGCACAAAAAAATCATGAAGAAAGAAATTTTCCCAAGCCTACCTCGTTTTGAGCTTGAAATTTAGTTAAAGTCCCAGGTGAAAGTCCCAAGTTTTCTTTCTGCAGGGCTGTTCTCTGCCTTTCCTATAGAAGTCACTCGACTCCTGTAGAATGAAATTGTGCTTCCTGTAGAGCCCGATAGGTGGGAGATTTAAAAAAAACAGGTAGAAATCTCGAAAATCAAGCAGAAATCTTGCTGAGGACTACTGGTTAGCTGCTCTGGAAGTGGTGGATGCGTACTCTAGTTGGGAACGTTGCGAATGCAAAATGAGCAAAGGGTGGTGAATGCGTTAACTGATCTATCTTTTAACTACTGGCATGATTCATGGTGAGGGAATGAGGTGGCCAGACTGGACCGTCGATCCGACGTCACGGCCATAATGCTTCTGCGTGTTTTCGACTGCCATCATCTCCCCTCTGCCGTTATCCACCGCCACCACTACTAGTCCTGACGATTTCTTTCTGAATGGACACTCCGCATATGCTAGCTGCACATCTCATCGGAAATTTTGAATGTAACTGGGCTCGTTTGGATCCCCTGAGGCTATGTAACTGGCTGAGGGTGGCGAGTTGACTGGCCATCGATTCCATTCAATCTGAACCATTCCCATAGGCATGCAACTTTTAAAATATGCTTTATGCAATTGACGAATGAGTTTAGGCATTTACTTGTGTGGTCACGACCACGTCATGCAGACTTCGGGTCTTGGAACCACTCCTTCATTTGCTGTTGCTTCATGCACAGGTTTTGGAACCCATTCCTTTATTCGTTGATACTTCATGCACGTGTTTTGGAATCCATTCCATTGTTTGCTATCGCTGCATGCACACTGGATGCCTGGCTTTGGCTATTTCTGGTATTCTTACGTTCAAGAAGAGCCCTTTGCATGTCTCCTTTGTAGTTCTTGGTTGTCCCTGTCTCCAGAGTATGTCTTCTAGAGGGATCAGCTGCTACAGGATTCCTGTAGGATGTCTTGTAGCTGCTTCTCCTCCTGGGGTGCAAGCTAGACTGAGCAAGGCTAAAATGGTGATGAGGGGTTTGGTTGATGAGGAGTCCACATGGAGATTAATAGGTATGGTAAGTGAGAAACTGCTCTTGATTTCTCAATAGAAGGTTTTGCTGGTAGTATGAAGAAAACAGGGTTTCCTATGTGTCACTGTGCAGAAAGAAATAAAAAGGATGAGTGCAACAAAGGTGTAAAGAGATGAAAGTGGGTGACATATGGTGATGGACGGAAACATGGGTATTTGCAGGCTTAGCAGGGAGATTCCAAACCTTCAGATTCTCTCCTGAGATCAATTCTAGCCTGTCTGTAGGTTCTACAGGATCTTCCTATAGAAAACACTGACTTTCCTGTAGAAGACACAGAACTTCCTGTAGAAGGTGAAATCTTACCCCGAATGAGATCAAATCTTAGGAAAGGGGAATGGTCATGGAGGAATTGTTTATGAGGGATGCTTGTAGCCTAGTTTTGACCTCTATCCTTATTTTGTGAGATCCTCCTTATCCTGCAATGTCTTCCCTGCAACTTGCAATTATTCAACAAAGATTGGAACGAGTTTTTTTTTTTTAGAGAGAGAGAGAGACAGTCGGGGCACCTCCAGGAGGTTTTCACCCTCACTGTCTACCCTGGTCACCTCTAAGAGGTTTTCACCCAAGGATATTTTTATTCTTTTTCTGTGTTTTTTTTTTATTTTTATTTTTATTTTTATTTTGTTTTTGTTTTTTGATGCTCAAGGTGTGGGTGGAGTAGAGACAGGGCCCTGCTCCACTACCAGCACTAATTTATCCAGAGTTTCAATGAACTCCTACTTGGAAAGGGGCTTCCTGTAGATTTTCAATCGATGCCCATTGAAAAGCATGGGGATGGCTTCTTCATCAATTGTCCTGATAAATATTGAACCATTGTCGTTGCATTTCTCCACTGTATATGGTCCCAGCCACCTTGTCCTCAGCTTCCCTTTGAAATCCTTGTATCTCGAGTCATATAATAGTGCCCAATCTCCTGGCTGAATTTACTTATCGTTAACATGCCGATCATGCCATATATTTCTCTGGAGTTGAACCACTTCTAAGTGGAGGAGGGCCTGCATTCTCTGTTCATCCAATCCATTCAGCTGTAGTAATCTTTCTTGTTGTGCATGGCTGAGGTCTAGGTCCAGTTGAGTTACCAACCTCAATGTGTTGTACTCAAATTCTATAGACATCAAAGCCTTATTCCCGTAGACCAGCTCATAAGGTGTGAAACCTGTTGTAGTTTTCCAAGTGGTGTTGTAGGCCCAGGTGGCCTCAACCAAGCGATCTACCCAATCTTTTCTGTTGTTGCTCACCACTTTAGTCAAAATCTTCCAAAGCCCTATTAGTGACTTCCACCTACCCATTTGCTTGCAGATGATAAGGGGTGGAAGTTCTATTCTTAATCTTGTGATGAGTAAGCAGGTCTTCAATCAAGTTAGAGGTGAATTGACTTCCTTGATCTGTGACTAATTCTCTTGGGTAGCCAAACTTGTAGAAGATATTTTCCCTCAAAAACTCAGCCACTTTTTCTTTTGTTGCAGCCTTGATTGCCTTTGTTTCTGCCCACTTTGTCAGGTAGTCTATGTACACAATGATGTAAGACTTTTGTTTTGAAGAAGGGTTGATAGGACCCACAAAGTCCATGCCCCACTTCTCAAATGGCTCAAAAGTCACTTGAATTTGGAGGGGAATTTCATCACTCGGAGTTGGTTTCCCCATCCTTTGACACCGGTCACATTAGTTGATGTATCTTTTGACATCTTGATGAAGAGTGGGCCAATAGTAGCCTGCCTGTAGAATTTTGAAGGTGGTCCTTTTTGCTGCAAAGTGACCTCCACACGGTCCATCATGACAGGTTAGGAGGATGTCAAAAACTTCCTCCTCCATAACACAATGCCTCGGGATCTGATCTGGGCCAAGTTTAAATAGGTTGCTCCCAATCCAAGTGAATGGAGCACTTTTCCTCATGATTTTTCTCTTCTCTTTTGAGGATAGGTGTGGAGGGAACTATGTTGAAACCAAGTAATTTACTATATCAACAAACCATGGAGAGAGTACTGAAATAGAAAATAGGTGTTCATTTGGAATTTAATCATCTATCATCCCTTCTTCACTTGCAGGTAAATCTAATCGAGACAGGAAATCAGCAACAACATTTTCCTTGCTTGGCTTGTCAACAATGGTCAAGTCAAATTTCTACAATAACAGTAACCATCTAATGATATGAGCATTTACATCAGGTTTATTCATCAAATAACTAATCGCAACATGACCAGTGTGTACGAATATTTGATAACCAGTAATGTAGTGTCTGAACTTGTTTAGGGAATGGAATACAGCTAGGAGCTCTTTTTCGGTCACGGTATAGTTTAATTCTGCCTTGGACAAGTTTTTGCTGACAAAGTATATGGAATATGGTAGCTTTTCTTCAACTTATCCTAAGGCTGCCCCTATGACTTTGTTCAAGGCATCAGTGTGGATGTGGAAAGTTAGGGCCCAATTTAGACCTCTCAAGATTGGGGCAGTTACTAGCTTATCTTTCAACTCATCCAGAGCCTCTTGACAGTTGTCAGTCCATATAAACTCAACATCTTTCCCCAAAATACTAAACAATGGCGAGGCTAGCTTACTGAAATATTTAATGAATCTTCTATAATATCCTACTAAGCCTAGAAAAATCCAAACATCTCTTACCTTTTGAGAAGGCAGAACTTTTTGGATGATAGCAATTTTGTTAGTATCCACTTGTAATCCTTGCTGGGAAATTGTATGACCTAGCGCGGTCCCTTCAGTCATTAGGAATTCACATTTTTCAGGACAGAGGGAAAAGTTTACTTAAATACACTTGGTTAAAACTTTTCCCAGGTTAGTCAATGCTTCTTGGAAGTTGGACCCGTAAGGAGTAAAGTCATTCATATAGATTTCCACTGAATCATGAACCAACTCAGCAAATATGCTAAGTACTACTCTCTGGAAAGTCGCAGGAGCTTTGCATAGCCCAAAGGGAAGGACCCGGTAAGCAAAGGTACCCCATGGACAAGTGAAAGTGGTCTTATCTTGGTCTTCCGAGCTGATTTGGATCTAATTATACGTGTTGAACCCATCTAGGAAAGAAAAGAACTTCTTACCTACCAGCCCATCTAACACTTGATCTATGAAAGGCAAAGGGAAATGGTCCTTCTTGGTGGCTTTCTTAAGTTCTCGATAATCTACGTAGATTCTCCACTTCCCATTTTTCTTGGGCACAAGCACCAGATGAGAAACCCATTCGCTGTCAAAGATGGGGTAGATGAATCCTGCATCCAGCAACTTTTGAAATTCCACTTTAACAATGTCCTTAAGGGCTGGATTCATTCTCCTCTGAGGTTGCCTAACTAGTTTACAATCCTCTTTAATATAAATGTGATGGGTACAGACTGAAGGGTGGACTCCTTTCATCTCCTTATAGCTCCAAGCGAAAGCATCCAAATGGCAGTTCAGTAGGATACACAGCTCCTTCTCCTGAGAAGGGGATAGGGATGAGCTGAACTTCAAGGTTCTTTTAGGGCCAAATTCCACATTCTTAACTCTGGGAGAGGTCCAATCAGCCACACAGAGGTCCCCTACGGCGTTGGCTTGGGTACCTTCCACCAACTCCTCTAATGGCAGTACATTGGGAGGTGGATTTTGAATCAAATTCTCAATCAGGTCATCCTCGATTTGAGGGCCTCCTCGGGTGGCTTCCACTATGCACACTGGTGCATAGTAGACTTCATCCCCATCTCCCTCCTCCAACTAGAGAGGTAAGTCATGTTCTAGTAGAGGTTGGGCATGAGGATATAGGACTAGCTGTTTGGACATAGGCCCATTCTTGATGGTCATGCTCCCAACTCGACAACTGATGTAAGCATCTGTAGTAGCTAACTAAGGCCTTCCCAAAATGAGGGGGTATCTAGTGAGTTTTGCCTTTGGCTGAAGGACCAAGAAGTCTACAGGGTACTCCCAAGAATTAACAGAGACCATGACATCTTCCACAATCCCTTCGAGAGTCACAGTGGAGCAGTCTGCTAACTGTAGTACTGTCAAGGTCTTTCTTAAGGAATTCTGAAGGTTCAGTTTGAGCATAGTGTTGCTGGTCGTCACATTAATGGCAACCCGCATTTACATCCATCGGTTTG
>APFE031440533.1:21506-72486 GCA_000404065.3 Pinus taeda
CAATTCACAATCATAAGAAACATCCATATCAATAGGTGAATTAGAGTCATCTACATCACCTCCATTTTGTTGGTTTGAATTTCTGGTTCCTGTTTTTCCAATTTCATCAGGATGAACACTATCAAGTGTCTTCGTAAGCCACTTTGGGGGACCTTTCTGAGATGGTCCAGGCTGCCCTATTGATTGAGTTGGGACTGAATCAAGATTGAGTCTCCCAATTCTATCAATTACATCACTGAAAGCATCATCCGCTGTTGGAGTTTCATGCGGGGGAGAGTGTTCTTCAGAAGAAGATTCCACATGTTGATCTAGTATAGGAATCCCCCCTTCGAGATGTGGAATCTGATTATAAAATTCTTGAAATGATTTTGTTTTTGCGAATCTATCCAAGCGATCAAGTTGTCGCTCAACAACATTGTCAGTTTTGGATGATTCAAGAAACATTACATCTCTAGATACAACAAACGTTTTATTTACTTCATCATAGAGACGGTATGCTTTGGAGGTGTTTGAATACCCCAGGAAGATACACTTACGACTTCTATCACCAAGTTTGTTTCTATGTACCTTTGGTATCAAAGCATAACAGGTGAAACCAAAGACCCTGAGATGTTTTACCGAAGGAACATGTCCATACCACAATTCATAAGGAGTCTTATTTCTTATAGCATTAGATGGACATATATTCTTTATATATGAAGCACATAGAACAGCATCAACCCAAAAAATTATCTTTACATTTTCGAAGAAAAGCATGGATCGTACCATATTCAAGATTGTTCTATTCATTCTTTCAGCTACACCATTCTGTTGGGGATTATAAGGCACAACTTTTTGATGTTTGATCCCATGTTGGCGAAGATAGTTTTCAAATTCATTTGATGTGTATTCTTTTCCATTATCAATGTGAATAGACCCAATATGAGATTGTGCATCATTTTCAATCCATTTATGAAAATTCTTGAATGTTTGAAAAGCATCAGATTTGTTCTATAATAAATAAACCCAGCACATTCTGGTGTAGTCATCAATAAACGTCATGATATATTTATTTCCATTTGCAGAACGAACAGGCATTGGACCACATAAATCTGAATGAATGAGTTCAATTTTCCTATGTGCTCTTGAATGTGAATCATGAAAAGACTGCTTGCTATGCTTTCCTAGAATGCAAGCATCACATTGCTTAAGTTTTCTAGGAATTGTAGGCAAACCAGCAACACCATTTTTCTTCAATAAGCGGAGACTGTCATAGTTCAAATGTCCGAATCTAGCATGCCATAATAAACTTGATGGAAGTGTACCTTCTTCATGATGAGAATTGTATGAGAAATGTTGTGCATGAGAAGATGTTCCTTGCAGTTTGAGAAGCCTTTCTTCTTCAATTCCCCTCATGACAAGTGAGTGGTCACATGCTTTTCTTACCTCAAGCTTGCCATCAAACATATGAATGGAGTGACCTCGCTGGCGGATGTGGACCAAGGACAACAAGTTTCTCTTAAGCTATGGGAGATATAGAACATGATCTAGAAGAAAGTCTGGAAGACCAGGCAGTTTAAGCCTGATTGTGCCAAGCCCTGATGGCTTGATTTTTGATTGATCTACAAAGTACACTGCTCCATCAACATTGTCAATAAAATCTTCAAAAAAATATTTTCTATGAGTCATGTGACAGGTCGCTCCTGAATCAAGCAACCAATCATTTTTCCAAGAAGCAAATGAAGCATTAAACAAATCTTCATTTGCTCCAATGTTACATTGTGCCTCAACATAGTGAGCGGATTCAGGTGCTTTACCTTTGTCTGTATCATCAGTTTTACCTTTTTGTTGATTTCTTTTATGCTCAATTTTGTCCCATGGTAGCTTGCACGTAGAGGCATCATGTGATCCATTTCTTTTGCAGCGAATGCAATGCACATCTGCCTTTTCTCCTTGAGAATGTCTGCCCCCCCTGCCTCTGAAATATCTTCCTCTTCCTCTTCGTCCACCTCTTCCTCTTGTAGAATCTTGAGCAGGATGCTTTTCTTTATGAGCAAGGCACACAGTCTCTTCAGAAGATTCAGGGGCTGTCTTCTTTCCAAAAGCTTTCTCTCTTTCGGCAAAATTTTTCACAAGAGATTCAAAGGTTATATCTTTGAGATTTCCATTTGCTTGAAAAGACTCAAGATAATTGGAGTAAGTAGGATAAAGTGCCTTGAGAACAGAAATAAGAGGGATATCCAGCTCAACCTTAGTGGAATTGATATCATGCATTATAGACTTTACTTCAGATGCAAGAGCAAGATGATAATTATTTTGCAGTTCAAGAGTGAAGAGTTTAATCATGAGTTGAACAAATTCAAGTGCAGAATGTGAGTCATAGAGTTCTTTCAGCTTTTGTAAGGCTTCAAAGGCAGTTGAACATGATGAAATATGGCGACTCACCTCTTCATTTACAGATGCTACGATTAATGCATAGGCTTTGTTGTTCTTGTTTTCCCAAATGACGAGCTCTTTGTCTGAGGTAGGCTGTACTAGGTCATTGTCTCCTTCTCCGACACACACTCCTTTCCACAACTCATTGAAGATGAGGGTGTGTTTTATCATCCGGGACCATTCAGGATAGTTCTCCTTGCCAGTGAGAACTATTCCTACCATGGATATGATTGAATGCATTCTGTAAAAAAACTTTTGCTGATAGAAAACAAAACTTCTGCCAATAGACAATAAAAATGTACTCAAAAGGGAATTCTCAAAGGGTATTATCGTCCATTAAAACTTCTAACATAAGGTTTTCATGTACCCATTGAATCACTGCCATCACAAATTCAATACACAGAGAGAAAATGACTTTCAAAATGTACACAGCTACCAATAAAAACATTCAATGCATACACAATATACAAAGCCAATTCTTCATTCCATATTGCCTCTTTTAAAAGGGCTCAACGCATCATGGACATTCTGCCTCCACCAAATATTATGCTACAAATTTGTTTTCATCGTTCAAATGTATACTTTCAACTATTGAAGGATATTAGGCCATGTATTAAAAAAATACTAACACCGACATACACAACACGAACATGCATAGAAAAAAAAATGCTAAGACGAGGGAGCGGTCTCCACATTCAATCATTGATCGCTTACATCAGTGCTATGTATCAAGAATAGAGTCTCGGGTTATTGAAGAAATAGCAATAATGCCCAACGTTCAAATATCTGACATATTACAACAACAACGTTTAAATATATGAAAGAATATTAGAACAGTCATGTAACCCATACATCCATGTGTATGATAGTGGCCAAGAGATGCCTGCATGTGGCAAAGGAAGGGCGAGGCTCCTCAAACCGCCTTCCTCAGAGGAGACCAGAAACGGAAATATATCCCAGTACAAAATAAAAATGGATCAACTGTTCAAAACATGTCCCTCGTTGCCATCCTCGTGTAGAGGCCCATCATGAACATCATAATCAAGGGTATACTAAATATTCGCTAAATTTTGCGTTGACGCAAAATTTCTGTTCAGCAAAAGACCAAATCTTGCTACTATGGTTCGAACCAATCAAGGAGCAAGATGACTCTGAACGAGTTGTCATGCAAAATGACCAGAATAAAAATACGACTCCTCAAGCAATTCACTCATTATTAAAATGGAAAGCTGAAATCCAGTAATCTCCTTTCTTCTCTATTCATTCTGAAACCTACCACAAAAAGGGGCTAATAGAAAGAACCAGAACAAAACCTAAGGCATTGCTTTTGACACCTCAGGAAAATATCATTCCAATTAGGAAAATGGTGCTGGTTGGCACACACACTGTGTGTACATGCATCAGTACAGGCATCCAATTCCCAGACCCCACACACTGTAACACAAGCGTCCATCGTTCAAACGTATGAAATGTCTAGTGTTCAAACATCCAGCGTTCAAACGTATGTCAGATACAATGTCAGATGAATGTTAGATGAATGTTAGATAGAGAGCGCAAGTACAGAGAGTGCAGGGATGGCAGACAGAACACAGGTAATCAGTGGCTGAATTATATGGGGAGCAGTGGAGCAGACCAGGAGTTACAAAGACACAAAGGCTAAAAAAAGGAGCTGGCTCTGATACCATGTCAGGCCAGGCAGTAAGGCCATTAGGCAGAAAAATTGATTCGTATTATTCCATTAGGTAGGTCTTTGTTATATACAATAGGGAGTGACTGTTCAGTTCATCTCCCGATGACTGTTCACATTCCTAATTTAATTATTTACATAAATTCACCCAATCATGAAGATTAGGTGTCAACACACACACTTGGTCATTTTGTTGAAATTCTAATGCTCGATTCACCCTCCAACAACCATACCTTTGTTGAGATGTATTGTGTAGTTTCAGACCTCAGTGGTTGAGGTTGTCTCCCAGGTAGCCTACACTGCAAAATCTTGGAATTGACCAAACTAACTGCCACCTAGAATAACACAAAAGTTTCTCAGCAAGCCATTTCAATTTGCACTTCCTGCAAGCACATCAACTAAGCCTCCAGTTGGTCAACTAGAGATTTTGAAAGGGCAGTGACCCTGAGACTCACTCTCCCAAAAAATTGCACAAAAGCTACAAAGCTTGCCTACTCTACTGACTGAAGAAACTGTGCAAACATACTGGACAAACACCTTGTGTCCATCATTGTATCCCTAAAAAAATCATGCTTTTCTTCTAGCTAGTCACCCAGTTAGTTGACTTGTTGCTCACCTGGAAAACTGTGAAGTTTTCATGAGAAGTCACCTAGCTTCCCAGCATATGGCTCAACTTAGAAACTGCAGAAGAATGTTCAGAAGGCCAACCTCCTAGAAATTGTGTAGTTTTTGCTAGCAGACTCCCAAATCCCACTGCCAGGTCGCTAGAAAAAATTACACAATTTTTCCAAGCAAGCCTCATGTAGCTCGCTACTAGATCCCCAGAGAAATTGTGTAGTTTTTGTTGCCAGTCCTCCTTTGCTGCCTGCACTGCCTCCCTGAAATGTTTTTGCAAATATTCCCTCCATTCGAGCCAGATCCTGCAAAAAGTCACAATTGATCCAGATTTTCCATCTTAGTCTCGTAGTGACCTCTGTGCAATTTTCACCAGCAGTGCCCAGAGCCCCCATCCTAGCTTGAAATCTGCCTTGCATGGTTTCAAAGCCTTGTCCTCTCTCCCAGTCACCTACATCCGAAAGTGAACAATAATACATCATGGTAGGCTAAGATATTTTTGGATTTGATTTCATCTCATCATGAGTGATTGCAGATACAGATACGTCGATGAGACATGACGTGGTGGTGAACGAGATGAACAAGGAGAGCATGCGAGGAGATTTGTTTGTTAATAGATGAATGAGGAAGGAATGCAAGGAGATTTGTTCATGTATGGATGAACACATGAAGCATGTCAAAGTACAAGCGAAGGAGGAACATGCACGTGCAAACATTAAGTGAAAACTAATACCATCGAAGACTTCGCACACCTTTCCATGTAGAGATGAGGCTATGATACATCAAGAGCACATCCATCACTCAACAACAATACGACTCAACATGGACACCGGCAACAACATGAACATACCAGCACTATTGTGTCGAGTTGTGTCATGAATAATCTCAACCACATCAATACTATGGGCCATACTATTGTAATCAATGTAATGTAACGGGGAAGTCCAAGAGATCCACATGTAAAGTTGAAGGGTCATGTAAGTCAAACAATCATGAGGGAAGTTGAAAAGTCACAAGGGCTAGTTTCACCCCTTGGCTATGAATACCCCTCATTTGTACATGCAAAAGATGTTTTCACCTTGGCTCGTCCCACATAGCCTTGACAGTCTGTAGTCTTTTCTTTGAGGAGCGAGCAGTGGCTCCAACACCTTGATATCCAGGTTAGTGATGTAATGATGTACTGATGTGTCTTGGAACTTTCACTTAATTCAGAAGTCTATTAACATACCAACAAATTTTCACACATGTATTGTATTCATTTGTAAGACTTTTCTTTGGATGCTTGTAATGCATGTTGCATAAAATTGTATTAAGACAGTCAAATTATTTTGGTTGTTTTGGTACATACGCTATTAGAAATGGGTTGTATCAGTTTCTAATGTTGTCTTGGCTGTGTGGGCTATCCCACCAAACACTTGACAAATTCATTCTTGTAAAGTTGTTATAATTCTTGTCGCACTCATGTGGACTATTCTGTTGGGTGTTGTACATGCTATCTGTTCACCTTGTGTTTGTGATTACCACATCCGTTTGGACTACTTGGCCAAAAGTTTCACATGTCCTGTTGTGTTTTGTTTCTTTAGTAGACTTGGGACTATTCCCTTTGAACCTAAGACTCACTTCCACCCTCTCCCTCTGAAGTGAAAGAAATCTGACACAAGTTGCACCAAGCATTCACTAGGCACACGAACCTCGATGTCCGAATACAAAGAATACCCATCTCACGTGATGACAAGCAAGAGATAAGGCATATATTTAAGATAATGGCAACTAGGCCATCGTACCAGATGGGAATCCTACACCAAATAGTGTGAGGTCTAATTGGGACTTCATACCGGGGAGATCCCCTAAATGTTGGTTGGTCAAACACCGTTAACAATATTCTAATCATGTGTTTGATTGGTCTTTATTGGAGGTGGAACCCATGCTCTAGAGCCGAGCAATAGAGAAAGTTAATGTGTAGTGGAAGCACTTTGGGCCCGATGAAGCTACATGGGAGATGGTTGATCAGATACAAACATTATATCCTTCTTTATTTGTTGATTCAAGAAAATGAGGTTTTGGTATATATATGTGTGCATATATTGTTATTGTAAATAATGGATTGAGATGTGTTTATAAATATATAATAAGCATTATGTTTTGTTTTCAGCAGTTTTCTGGGCATGTGTCATAGAACACCGAGGATGGTGTTCCCCCAATGGGGAGGGGTTTGTAACAACCTCAGGTTGATTTTCCATGTAAATGGAAGGAAATTTTAAAGGCAAAAATAATACCAATGTCATGGGACATGTATTCCAAGCTCAATGGAGGGAAAAACATTAAAGTGGGTATCACTTGTGGTTAATTAATGACTAGGGGAATTAGCATTGGTAAAGGCAAAATGAAATAAATGAGAATTAGTTCAAGGAATAAAGGAACTTAGGAGAAAAGGAATATGAAGAGACAATAATATGCATGCAAGGGAAACTAGAGAGAAAATACAGGAAAATGAAAGAGAAAAGTAAAAGGAAAGGAAGATACACCATACATCAATGATAAAAAGGCATCTAAGAATTAGTTGATAGATTTTTACAAATTTTTGCTTAGTTTTTCCTCTGTTTCATAAATTGAAATCTAAGAGGAGATATAGAGCACTTGGACACAATTAAGAAAGCAAGCAATGGTCATGCAAAGGAATGCAAGGGTGTGCAAGGAGAAGATTAGAAGAGTAGATACAATAGGAAGATTTTTCAAGTAATAGTTTGCATGTGTGATTTCCTTGCTGGGAGTTGAATGCAATGTGCATACATTTGGTTTACATGATTTTTTTGTTGTCATCGGCATGGGATATTTTTGGATTGACAATGGTTACAACCTTTCTTTTTCACTTCCTGGATAACCATGGTTTGATGGGATTCATTCTTGGTTGAGCTTTGGATTGTTGGAATATTTTGGATTTGAGTGAGGTGGTCTTAGGAAAATATGAAGGTGTGGGGGTGGAGATGGTTTTCTTTGGGAAGCCCTTAAAAGGTGGGTAGAGACATGAAAATTCTTGTGGGTATGGTGAAGAAATTCTGAGGCATCCAAGCTTGTTTGGTTTTGGTGATTTATGGACTGATTTAGGTGAAATCACTGTGATTGATGGTTGACATGTTTTCACATCTGGAAACCCTAGTTGGTTTTGTTTTGATTTATCCCATGTTATCCCACATTCATGCTTGGAATATACCACATGGGTTATTGTTTTAAAGAGGGATTTTGTTCAACCTAATCTATCGTCAGGTGGTCCATGGAAGGTCTTGACTTGGTTTGAATTTTCATATGTTATTATGTGTTGATTCTTATTGAGATTAATGAGCACAAGTTCTAACATTATATATGAGTTTATGACTAGTTTGTCATGGCTTCATTATGGTTGAATGCTAGTTATATGCATAGTTAAATGATGTTCTCTTTTTATGGATCTTGTTAATTGAGGCACGAGAAAGACTTGCAAAGGATCAAGAAAAGAAAGCTAAAGTAAATGTACTGATTCTTCAAAGCCTTTCAGACTTACAAAGGCATCAAAAACTACAGATCAGTCATGTAGATAGGAAGGAGGAGAAGACTAATGGGGTAGATGGCAGTAGGTCTTAGAGGAGACACATGTTGGATAGGGATGATATAATAAAGAGTGGTGTTGGCTTAGGGGGTCCTGACCCAGGTTCAGAGTTAGTTGTGCCAACCAACAAATCCCTACACTACTGGCCCTTTCGGAAACAACCCGCATAGCACAGGTTGCATTCTCACTTGAAGTAGTATGGGGGTATGAAAGAACTAAGTTCGTGCATCCAGAGATGAGTGTGATGTCTTTTACTGCCTCAAACCTGCCTTCACGTAGATTGATAAGACCCTTGGGCTCAGTCCTGTAACTCTAGTCAAATAGTCTTTAGACCTTCGTGGAGGTATACAATTGGCTTTTGCAGACCTTTATCAATTGATTTATCCACTTACGCACATCAGAGAACAATTCTATATTAGGGCTCATGTAGATAATCTCGTGTTATTAATAAACATTAGCTAATTTATCAAAGTCTTCACAAAAATACATAAACATGCTTGCATACATTATCTAATAGTTATCCAACAGAATCACGCACCATTAGATCAATATTTCATACACACATTATTTATCCACAAAATATATCATAAACATAAGTAAACATAAGTAAACATAAATAAACAGATATACATAGTATTTCTTCGGTAACTTATATATTGATATTCATTTCAACTTTACAGACTCAAAACTACCTTGTGCACTCCGCTGTAGGAGTCCGCACACTCAGTTGTGGATTCTACCTAGGCCTCTATGCACTCAGCTTCAAAGCCTTTCTCTCCTATCTGACCCACTCTCTACACTATCTCTTTTCTCTTACTGACCCATTACATCCATCATTTATTAGATATCTCTCTTAGAATCTCTAAGACACACTTATTTATAGCCTTTTACATACAATCCCATGGTTTCCAAACCATGGGTGGGTCTCAAAGCCGACTCAACCTTTACATATACAAGGGGCTAAATCCCTTCGAATCCTACCCATCTATGCACTCTGCATCCATAAATCACGGAGACTTTACATTACTTACAAAAAATACATCAAAAATTGGGTTATTTTAACCCCAAAACTGACCCAGGGGACCCCATCCCAACATGCCCCCAACAAAAAGATCGTGACAAAACCTTGAGTCACCGAGTTGGCGCTACGATCTTGCTGCGAAGATCCCCCACCTCCACCTGAACTACTGCAACCGCAGCAACACTCTGTGTGGTTGCCTGCTTGACTTCTTCGACTAATTTTACTGTAGCTGGTCCTTTTGTTGTCAGCCTCATTGTCTACTACATCTACTGCAAGCCCTTTAGCAAGGCCTCCTTCTTCTATTCCACCTCTACCTACACTAGGAGTTGCTTCCCCACCTATAATTTTGCAAGGGACTGCGCTAGTGCAATGGAGTGCGTCATTGCCCTAAATTTATCATATTTCTGTTGCAACTCCCTTATTTCGGTATTTAATGTTTGCAAGTTTAGATCCTCCTGTAGAATTTTTACCAGCTCCATGACCTACTCGAATATTGTTGTGTAGTCTGCAATTATGGCATCTAGAGTGGTAGGCCTTCCTTGATTATAGCTCCGCGTTGCTCCTAGACTTCTGGCAGAGTCGTAGGATGCAACTTCAATTGCAGCTTGATGATCTTCATGTAGAGTTAAAATTGAACTCGGTTAACCTCAGCTTTGGCTTCACACACACCAGCAACTAATTTCTTAATATTCGCTTCTGGCTATGCATCTTTAGGAATATGAAGCTCAGGCACTATTCTGCATGCCTCCATGACTTCTAACTCTAGTCGTGAACTATCCGCCTAAAGCACTTCCTTCTCTTGCAAAACCTGTGTCTTTTAAGCGAACAACAACTGATTATTAACTTTTATCTCGCTGAACATTGAGAGCTCATTGTTCCATGATGCGAAGCTCTTCCAAGACTCCTAGTAATAATGCATGCAATGAATCCAATTGCATCGTGACAAGGTTTAGGGCCATATTTGGGATTTTGTCGAGGATGACGTGATGTTCCTCGGCGTTGGTGTGGAATGAACCTACAGGCAGGGGGAAGACTCGCACATCCTGCAGCCATGGAATCATCTTTGTGCTTGTACTTTGACCTCGTGTCTAACTTCCTGCCATGCCACTCAATTCCTCGACATCTTCTTGGATCTTGGTTGCTTGGAACTATAACTCTTGGAGATCATTCTGAACTCCACCCAATGTTTTCAAGTACTGATGTTCCAACTGCTGTAGCACTTATGTTGCATTGTTTTGACTTTTTTGCTGATCTCATCTAGATCACTTTCTGTATGTACCATGGGATTGACCTGGGTTTTCTGGGATTTTTTCTTCTTTCACGATCCACCTTGCTACTCTAGTTCACACCTTTTCAAAATAAAGGGGGTGTGTTGCCCTTCCTCACCTCTGTTGCCTTGTCTTGTTTCTGTTTTTGTTTTTGGTGAAGGTGGCTTGTCACCTTTCTAGGTCTTGTGCTACTCCTGCTTTGCCTTCTCATTGGTAGCACGTTCCTTCTCAACCCGAGCCTTCTCTGCAACATCCTTATTTTTTGTGCAACTAAGTTCTATGTAGCCTTCTTAGCTACCTCCTTCCTTTTCTTCGTAGGCACACTCTCCACACCTGTGCTTGGCCCATCGGCTAGATCTGAAGGGGCGTGCCACTCAGTTGGCTAGTGCACCACTACCTCCTGCACATTGGTCTCTGTCACTAAGAATGGAAAATCATGCCACTTCTATGTTGGATCCTTCCATGCCTGGATATATACTCTATGAAATTCAACCTTGAAGGTTGCGTAGGATGACAACTGCGTGTAAAAGGTTAGGGACAACCTTGGGTGTTGGTTAATCGCCATGCAGAGACTTGATTCCATGAAGACCCAAAATATTTTTGTTTCTGTGATCCACGCGGTGTCCTTTGTATCCCACAAAGAGGCAAACTATGTTGCCTCTGGTAATCCTTCTTCCAACAGAGGAAACTGGCTATCGTTCGGTAGTTCCCATGCAACCAATACAATTGATAAAAGTAACCAAGCGTAATGAAATGACTTAGTTTCATCCTGAGCCTCGCGACAATTCTCAAGGAATTCTTGGCATAGGTACCTGGACCAATTGAACAGGATGCCCTTCGCACACTAAGCAACTAGGGACACTACGGGTGCTGAAACATCATCCGCATGACACTTCATTGTCACCTTTCCTGCTGATACCTACACGGCCAACTAAACTGCAAGGTCTGAGATAGAAAAAAAATTAGTACCCACGTGACTTCCTTACAAGTTCATAATATTTATTCATTCACTCAGCAAGCTCCTTCTCTCCCTTCTTTCCGCCAAACTCCTTGGCCGGGTTTAGACCTTTATGTGGTAGGTGCATAATCCTGTGAATGAGCATATATGTGATGGGTATATGCCCTCCTAGCCATAAAAACCCATCATGCACCAAAGTGAGCAGCTGGTGTATGAAAATTGTGTTAATGGGGGTGCAGTGGTAATGTGGCACCCAAAGAGAGTTGAGCAATCCTCACTACTCGACACTGCAGATCCATTCCTCTATTTCCAGCATTGTCACACATGTTTCTTCATAATACACTCTCTTCAAGTATTTTTTCCATTGCTAAATGTGGGAACTTAGCATGATCCGCGAGGTCCCAATCCTCCATCTTCAATAGTGGGACTTAAGCAAGCCTTCGACCTTGAAAAGGCACCTGCTTAGGTAGTACGGGTGTGGAAATGGAAAATTTGTTTGAATCTGGATCCTTAGTTATATTTTCCTTCCCCTTTCTCTAAGGGATATACCCAAGGAGCTTTGTTATGGGCTTTGCACCTTCAATGTCGATATCCTCTATTCCTAGGCCTTCTTCCACTTCTAGGTCTACAACCTTCTACTTATCCTTTACTGGCATCTTATCTTTCTTCAGGGCATGCATTGCAGTATGCTTCCTTGGGGAAGAGTGTATCTTTACTGGCCTTTTATACTTTTCTTTGGCTACAAATTGCTTCTCTATTGGGCCAGGTTGTTTTTCTTTTGCCATGGATTGTTGTGGCCTTGGTGACCTTGGTGCCATGGGCACCGTAGGGATAGCTTCAACATTAGATACTTTAGGTCCTGGGATATTAGATATGGCTTCTTCCAAACTCAAGGCTTTAGTGGGGTTGGAGGTAGTCATTCTCTCCGTCAATAGCTCATGGGCTTCTAGGGAAACATTTGTGTGGGCAAAGAATTCCTCCCAAAACATTCGGCTCATGAGCGAGAGACAAAAAATTTCGACAACAACTCTAAGGGTGAAAAATGTTCTTTTTTGGGCTAGTATGTAGAAGTTATTGGGAGATTTTAATTCAAATCCAACCGTTCCCCCCAAATTTTGACAATTAATGTTGTTTTGGCAGCAGATCTAGATCCTTAGTTATATTTTCCTTCCCCTTTCTCTAAGGGATATACCCAAGGAGCTTTTTTATGGACTTTGCACCTTCAACGTCGATATCCTCTATTCCTAGGCCTTCTTCCACTTCTAGGTCTACAACCTTCTACTTATCCTTTACTGGCATCTTATCTTTCTTCAGGGCAGGCATTGTAGTATGCTTCCCTGGGGAAGAGTGTATCTTTACTGGCCTTTTATACTTTTCCTTGGCTGCAAATTGCTTCTCTATTGGGCCAGGTTGTTGTTCTTTTGCCATGGATTGTTGTGACCTTGGTGAACTTGGTGCCATGGGCACCGTAGGGATAGCTTCAACATTAGATACTTTAGGTCCTGGGATATTAGATATGGCTTCTTCCAAACTCAAGGCTTTAGCGGGGTTGGAGGTAGTCATTCTCTCCATCAATAGCTCACGGGCTTCTAGGGAAACATTTGTGTGGGCAAAGAATTCCTCCCAAAACATTCAGCTCATGAGCGAGAGACAAAAAATTTCAACAACAACTCTAAGGGTGAAAAATGTTCTTTTTTGGGCTAGTATGTAGAAGTTATTGGGAGATTTTAATTCAAATCCAACTGGTCCCCCCAAATTTTGACAATTAATGTTGTTTTGGTAGCAGATCTTCAAATATTTTTGCCTTAAATGTCACCAACTCACTCTTCTTAAGCATCTTCTGGCTGTCAAGTCATGAAAAATGAATCCAACAGTCACTTTTCTGTTGTGCTGTGTGGTACTTCCCTCCATAGCATAGTTTCGTACGTGCAGCTTCATCGGTCATATCTTCATCATCTTCCACACAACCCGCTTGCTGCATAGTCCTCCGACCCTGGTAGTGTAGTTTATAGTCCCGCGCTCCCTTGCAATTTCTTGGAGCACTAAGATTGTTCTACCACCATATAGTCATTGTAGAGGATCCCCTGGATATAGCTTCAATTGACTCCCGTTCACTTGCCCTATGAAAGTTTCTTGATTCAGCTTCGTGAGCTAAAATGTGCTTCCATCTGTAATTTCTTTGATAATATATGGACCTAGCCAATGCATCTGAAATTTTACAGGAAAATTAGTGAATTTTCTATCATACAACAAGACCAGATCCTTTACCTTGAAAATGTGAAGCTTGATGTGTCGATCGTGCCATGATATTTCACATTCCTTATGTACTTGTTGATGGAACCTAGCCAAGAATCGGTTCTCTTCAAGCTTCATCAATTGTGCGAGCTGTTCCTCCAAGGATTCAAAATCTTCCATACCTGTGAGAGTTTCTATGCACAGACTAAGCACAATATACTCCATTGGAATTACAACTTCTACCCCATAGACCAACTTCAACAATGTTTTTCTTATCAACTTCTTTCAAGTAGTCCTATATGCCCATAGTACTGTAGGTACGCACACATCCTAGTCATTTCACTGCGTGTTGCATATCTTCGTCAGTGTGTTCTCCAAAATCTTGTTGAAGGTTTCAACAGTTCCACTGGCCTGTGGGTGATATGGTGTACTCTTCTAATGGTAGACCTAGAATTCCATTGTTAACATGCTGATTATTTCATTCAAAAAGTGTGTACCTCAGTCGCTCATCAACACTTTCGAGAAGTCGAACCTAGTTTAGACATATTCAAACAAAAAATTCACTGTTGTAGCCCCTGCACAATCTTTAATGGTTTGCACCTTTGCATATCTGTTAGATATTCTATCATGTTGATGAAATAGCATGCATGAGCTTTCTTCCTTGTGGGGTAAATTGGCCCAACAAAATCAATCACCCATTTTTCAAATGGCTGCAATGATACTTGAGTTTATAATGGAAATTCATCCCTTCATGATGGTCTGCTCATTCTCTAACATGCATAGCATGCCTTACAATACACTTTGGAATCATTATGCAACGTTGGCCACCATAGACTTGTGCTCAAAACATTTCGTGCAGTCGCTTTTCCTACATAGTGTCCTCCCACAGCCCCTTCATTATGGTTGAATGCTAGTTATAGGCATTGTTAAATGATGTTCTCTTGTTATGGATCTTGTTAATTGAGGCACGAGAAAAACTTGCAAAGGCTCAAGAAAAGAAAGCTAAAGTAAATGTAGTGATTCTTCAAAGCCTTTCAGACTTACAAAAGCATCGAAAACTACAGATCAGTCATGTAGATAGGAAGGAGGAGAAGACTAATGGGGTAGACGGTAGTAGGTCTTAGAGGAGACACATGTTGGATAGGGATGATACAATAAAGAGTGGTGTTGGCTTAGGGGGTCCTGACCCAGGTTCAGAGTTAGTTGTGCCAACCAAAAAATCCCTACACTACTAGCCCTTTCGGAAACAACCCACATAACACAGGTTGCATTTTCACCTGAAGCAGTATGGGGGGATGAAAGAACTAAGTTTGTGCATCCAGAGATGAGTGTGATTTCTTTTACTGCCTCAGACCTACCTTCGCGTAGATTGATAAGACCCTTGGGCTCAGTACTGTAACTCTAGTCAAATAGTCTTTAGACCTTCGTGGAGGTATACAATTGGCTTTTGCATACCTTTATCAATTGATTTATCCACTTACGCACATCAAAGAACAATTCTAGATTAGGGCTCACGTAGATAATCTTGTGTTATTAATAAACATTAGCTAATTTATAAAATTCTCCACGAAAATACATAAACATGCTTTCATACATTATCTAATAGTTATCCAATAGAATCACGCACCATTATATCAATATTTCATACACATTATTTATCCACAAAATATATCATAAACATAAGTAAACATAAATAAACAGATATACATAGTATTTCTTCAGTAACTTATTTATTGATCTTTAGTTCAACTTTACAGACTCAAAACTACCTTGTGCACTCTGCTGTAGGAGTCCACACACTTAGCTGTGGATTCTACCTAGGCCTCTATGCACTCAGCTTCAAAGCCTTTCTCTCCTATCTGACCCACTCTCTACACTATCACTTTTCTCTTACTGACCCATTCCATCCATCATTTCTTAGATATCTCTCTTAGACTCTCTAAGACACACTTATTTATAGCCTTTTACATACAATCCCATGGTCTGCAAACCATGGGTGGATCTCAAAGCCAACTCAACCTTTACATAAACAAGGGGCTAAATCCCTTTGACTCCTAACCATCTATGCGCTCTGCATCCATAAATCACGGAGACTTTGCATTACTTATAAAAAATACATCAAAACTTGGGTTATTTTAACCCAAAAACTAACCCAGGGGACCCCATCCCAACATGCCCCCAACACAAAGATCGTGACAAAACCTTGAGTCACTGAGTTGGCGCTGTGATCTTGCTGTGAAGATCCCCCACCTCCAACTGAAATACTGCAACCTCGACAACGCTTTGCATGGTTGCCTGCTTGACTTCTTCGACTAATTTTTTCTATAGCTGGTCCTTTTGTGGCTAGCCTCATTGTCTACTACATCTGCTGCAAGCCCTTTAGCAAGGCCTCCTTCTTCTATTCCACCTCTACCTACACGAGGAGCTGCTTCCCCACCTATAATTTTGCAAGGCAGCGCTAGTGCAATGGAGTGCGTCATTTCCCTAACTTTATCATATTTCTGCTGCAACTCCCTTATTTCGGTATTTAGTGTTTGCAAGTTTAGATCCTCCTGTAGATTTGTTACCAACTCCATGACCTACTCGAATATTGTTGTGTAGTCCGCAACTGTGGCATCTAAAGTGGCAAGCCTTCCTTGATTACAGCTCCGCGTTGCTCCTAGACTTCTGGCAGAGTCGTAGGATGCAACTTCAATTGCAGCTCGATGATCTTCATGTTGAGTTAAAATTGAACTCGATTAACCTCAGCTTTGGCTTCATGCACACCAGCAACTAATTTTTTAATATTCACTTCTAGCTATGCTTCTTTAGGAATATGAAGCTCAGGCACTGTTCTGCATGCCTCCATGACTTCTAACTCTAGTCGTGAACTATCCGCCTAGAGCACTTCCTTCTCCTGCAAAACCTGTGCCTTTTAAGCAAACAACAACTGATTATTAACTTTTATCTCGCTGAACACTGAGAGCTCATTGTTCCATGATGCGAAGCTCTTCCAAGACTCCTAGTAATAACACATGCAATGAATCCAATTGCATCACGACAAGGTTTAGGCCCATATTTGGGATTTTGTCGAGGAGGGCGCGATGTTCCTCGGTGTTGGTACAGAATGAACCTACAGGCAAGGGGAAGACTCGCACATCCTGCAGCCATCGAATCATCTTTGTGCTTGTACTTTGACCTCGTGCCTAACTTCCTGCCGTGCCACTCAATTCCTCGACATCTTGTTGGATCTTGGTTGCTTGGAACTGCAAATCTTGGAGATCATTCTGAACTCCACTCAATGTTTTCAAGTACTGATGTTCCAGTTGCTGTAGCACTTCTGTTGTAGTGTTGCAGACTTTTTTGCTGATCTCATCTAGATTGATTTCTGTGAGTACCATGGGATCGGCTTGGTTTTTCTGGGCTTTTTTCTTCTTTCAAGATCCACCTTGCTACTCTAGTTCACACCTTTTCAAAATGAACGGGGTGTGTTGTCCTCCCTCACCTCTGTCGCCTTGTCTTGTTTCTGTTCCTGTTTTTGGCGAAGGTGACTTATCACCTTTCTAGGTCTCGTGCTACTCCTGCTTTGCCTTCTCCTTGGTAGCACATTCCTTCTCAACCCGAGCCTTCTCTGCAACATCCTTATTTTTTTGTGCAACTAAGTTCTATGCATCCTTCTTAGCTACCTCCTTCCTTTTCTTCGTAGGTGCACTCTCCACACCTGTGCTTGGCCCATCAGCTAGATCTGAAGGGGCGTGCCACTCAGCTGGCTAGTACACCACTACCTACTGCACATTGGTCTCTGACACTAAGAATGGAAAATCATGCCACTTTTGTGTTGGATCCTTTCGTGCCTGGATATATACTCTGTGAAATTTAGCCTTGAAGGTTGCGTAGGATGACAACTGCGTGTAAAAGTTTGGGGACAACCTTGGGTGCTGGTTAATCGCCATGCAGAGACTTGATTCCATCAAGGCCCAAAATATTTTTGTTTCTGTGATCCGCGCGGGGTTCTTTGTATCCCACAAAGATGTGAACTGCATTGCCTCTAGTAATCCTTCTTCTAGCAGAGGAAACTAGCTATCCTCCGGTAGTTCCCATGCAACCAATACAATCGATAGAAGTAACCAAGCGTAATGAAATGACTTAGTTTCATCCTGAGCCTCGCGACAATTCTCGAGGAATTCTTGGCACAGGTACCTGGACCAGTTGAACAGGATGCCCTTCGCACACTAAGCAACTAGGGACATTACAGCTGCTGAAACTTCATCCGCGCGACACTTCATTGTCACCTTTCCTACTGATATGTACGCGGCCAACTAAATTGCAAGGTATGAGATAGAAAAAAATGAGTACTCGCGTGACTTCTTTACAAGTTCATAATATTTATTCATTCACTCAGCAAGCTCCTTCTCCCCCTTCTTTCGGCCAAACTCCTTGGCCGGGTTTAGACCTTTATGTGGTAGGTGCATAGCACTGTGAATGAGCATATATGTGATGGGTATATGCCCTCCTAGCCATAAACACCCATCGTGCAACAAAGTGAGCAGTTGGTGTATGCAAATTGTGTTAATGGGGGTGCAGTGGTAATGTGGCACTCAAAAAAAGTTGAGCAATCCTCACTGCTCGACACTGTAGACCCATTCCTCTGTTTCAAGCATTGTCACACATGTTTCTTCATAATGCACTCTCTTCAAGTATTTTTCCATTGCTAAATGTGGGAACTTAGCATGATCCGCGAGGTCCCAAGCCTCCATCTTCAATAGTGGGACTCAAGCAAGCCTTCGACCTTCAAAAGGCACCTGCTTAGGTAGTACAGGTGTGGAAATGGAAAATTTGTTTGAATCTGGATCCTTAGTGATCTTTTCCTTCCCCTTTCTCTAAGGAATATACCCAAGGAGCTTTATTATGGGCTTTGCACCTTCAACGTCGATATCCTCTATTCCTAGGCCTTCTTCCACTTCCAGGTCTACACCCTTCTACTTATCCTTTACTGGCATCTTATCTTTCTTCAGGGCAGGAATTGCGGTATGCTTCCTTTGGGAAGAGTGTATCTTTACTGGCCTTTTCTACTTTTCCTTGGCTACAAATTACGTCTCTGTTGGGACAGGTTGTTTTTCTTTTTCCATGTATTGTTGCGGCTTTGGTGACCTTGGTGCCATGGGAAACGTAGGGATAGCTTCAACACTAGATACTTTAGGTCTTGGGATATTAGATATGTCTTCTTCCAAAATCAAGGCTTTAGCGATGTTGGTGGTAGTCATTCTCTCCATCAATAGCTCACAGGCTTCTAGGGAAACATCTGTGTGGGCAAATAATTCCTCCCAAAACACTCTGCTCATGAGTGAGAGACAAAAAATTTCAACAACAACTCTAAGGGTGAAAAATGTTATTTGTTGGGCTAGTATGTAGAAGTTATTGTGGGATTTTAATTCAAATCCAACCGTTCCCTGCAAATTTTGACAATTAATGTTGTTTTGGCAGCAGATCTTCAAATATTTTTGCCTTAAATGTCACCAGCTCGCTCCTCTTAAGTGTCTTCTGGCTGTCAAGTCATGAAAAATGAATCCAATAGTCACTTTTCTGTTGTTTTCTGTGGTACTTCCCTCCATAGCATAACTTCATACGTGCAACTTCATCGGTTGTATCTTCATCATCTTCCACACAGCTCGCTTGCTGCATAGTTCTCTGACCCTTGTAGTGTAGTTTATAGTCTCGTCCTCCCTTGCAATTTCTTGGAGCACTAAGATTGTTCTGCCACCATATAGTCATTGTAGAGGATCCCCTGTATATAGCTTCAATTGACTCCTGTTCACTTGCCCTATGAAAGTTTCTTGATTCATCTTCGTGAGCTAAAATGCGCTTCCATCTGTAATTTCTTTGATAATATATGGACCCAGCCAATGCATCTGAAATTTTGTAGGAAAATTAGCGAATTTTCTATCATACAACAAGACCAGATCCTTTACCTTGAACATGTGAAGCTTGATGTGTCGATCGTGCCATGATATTTCACATTACTTTTGTACTTTTTGATGGAACCTAGCCAAGAATTGGTCCTCTTCAAGCTTCATCAATTGCGCAGGCTGTTCCTCCAAGGATTCAAAATCTTCCATACCTGTGAGAGTTTCTATGCACAAAATAAGCACAATATACTCCATTGGAATTACAACTTCTACCCCATAGACCAACTTCAACAATGTTTTTCTTATCAACTTCTTTCAAGTAGTCCTATATGCCCATAGTACTGTAGGTACGCACACATCCCAGTCATTTCACTGCGTGTTGCATATCTTCGTCAGTGTGTTCTCCAAAATCTTGTTGAAGGTTTCAAAAGTTCCATTGGCCTATGGGTGATATGGTGTACTCTTCTAATGGTAGACCTAGAATTCCTTTGTTAACATGTAGATTATTTCATTCAAAAAGTGTGTACCTCAGTCGCTCATCAACACTTTCGGGAAGCTGAACCTAGTTTAGACATATTCAAACGAAAACTTCACTGTTTTAGCCCCTGTACAATCTTTAACGATTTGCACCTTTGCATATCTATTTAGATATTCTATCACGGTGATGATATAGCGTGCATGAGTTTTCTTCCCTGGGGGGTAAATTGGCCCAACAAAATCAATCGCCCATTTTTCAAATGGCTGCAATGATACTTGAGTTTAAAATGGAAATTCATCCCTTCATGATGGTCTGCTCGTTCTCTAACATGCATTGCATGTCTTACAATACGCCTTGGAATCCTTATGCAACGTTGGCCACCATAGACCTGTGCGCAAAACCTTTTGCGCAGTCGCTTTTCCTACATAGTGTCCTCCCACAGCCCCTCCATGAGCTTCAACAAGGATGTTATTTCTCTCAAAATATGGCACATATCTTCACAATATCTCATCTGCACCCATATTATACAGATGTCCTGTAATCACTAAAAAGTCTACTGCGCGCACTACTAGCTCCTTCTTTTGCTGACTTGTATACCCTTTTGGTATCATCCCCATAGTCAAAAAGTGAATAATATATGCAAAATTGTTCTCCGTTACACACACCGTGAAGAGCTGCACATCTGGCAACTCTTCCTCCAAATTATTAGGCTCTCCTATTTTGATCCACGACAGATGGTCATGTCCTACATTCAACCTCCCTAGCTTCACAGTGATCTCAAAGTCATACTCCTAGAATAGCATCAACCATCGATAGATCCTCGCCCCCAACACAAGCTTATTGACTAGGTATTTCAAGGTAGAATGATTTGTGTACATCTTGAAATGCCCTCCTAACAGATAGTGCCTGAACTTTTGTAGTGCATACATCATGGCCAATCCTTCGCGCTCCATTGTTGAGTAATTCTTCTCAGGCTTTGATAATTTCCTACTCGCGAAGGCTATAGGGTGGTCCATTTCTCCTTCTCTAGCTTGCATTAACCCTGCACTCAACTTAATGCAAGAGACATAAACGTGTATGTGAAATTCCTTCTTCCAATATGGGAATACCAAGATTGGCGTGGTGACCATCTTTTCTTTCAAAACATCTATCTTGCGCTGACATTCTTCATCCCAATAGAATGTTGCGTCCTTCTTCAGCAGCTTCTCCATAGGCGCATCAATTTGAGCATATGCCTTGATAAATTTTCTATAATATCCCTTATGTCCCAATGTGGCACACAACTGCTTTACATTCCTCGGGGCCTCCAGATTCAATAAGAATATGATCTTTGCTCCTATCCTCAGGCGCGATCTTAATCTAATGTTACCCCGAAAACCCATCAGTGAACAAGTAGGCCTCCTACCCTCCAATGTTATCTACTACTTGATTAGTGAATTGTGTTGGGAATGGATCATGGACACATGCATCATTAAGCTTTTGCAGATCCATGTAGATCCTTATTTCTCCCTTCTGCTTCTTCTCCTAAACCACCATTGCTCTCACCCAATCATATTCCTCAATCGGTTCTATGATGCCTACTTATAACATCTTATTGAGCTCTTGGCGAACCTTTTCCTTGCATTTAGGTTTAAGGCGATATGACCTCTACTTAACAGGCTTCGCATCTGGCTTCAGAGTGATTTTCATAACACCCAAGTCTCCTATTATTCCCTTCAAATCTAAAAACTTGGTAGGAAATAGGTCTTGATATTCGCAAAGTAACCCAACAACTTTATCCACAATAGCGCCATCCCAATAATCACTAATCTTTACAAACTTCAGTTCTTATTTAGTCCCGATGTTTACTTGCTTGGTTTTCAATGACGCAGTGATGTTTGGGTTGTCTATTTACGAGCCCTCGACATCATGATGCCCTTCGGCCTTTGGAATATTAATATTTCTTGGATCTTCATCCTCCTCCTTAGCGATCACATTATAACATTCCAGCGCATGGCACAACTGGGTGCCCCAGTCTGGCTAGATCCATTCCAGCGCATGGCATAGCTGGGTGCCCCAATCTAGTTGGACCAATTCCAACACATGGCGTAGCTGGGTGCCCCAATCTAGATGGACCCATTCCAGAGGTTCTTGATTTGTTATGAAGATAACTACCTTAATCTCCTGTAGATCTTCATCAATTCTCTCGAAACCATCTTAAAAACTAAAGGTCAATAAGAACCCTTCTCGTAATATATCCCACCATGCGGTGCCATGGAGGAGCTCTCTATCCAAATACCAGTTCATGGGGATTGTGTCTAAATTATGGAAAAATAAGTGTATCCACTCCAGCTGCGGCTCTGTTCCATAAGCTTTAGTCCACTTTGCTAGGTGTTCGCATGGATGATCCCTCCCATCGTATTTCTTGGCCAATCGAGTGTTAGTATGTCAAACCACAATCTCATCATTCTTCTGTACTCCCACCACCCATCAAAGCTATCCTTATGCATACCCCACCATCATGCAAGCATAGCACGTAGTGCCAACTCTAATTCTTGGAAGCGGTGGTGCTTAGGGACTTCACGTTCAAATGCATTCAAAAACTGAGCCACATCAGTTAAACCATCATAATAAGGAAATTTCCTTACCTCCGACGAAACACAACACATCAATTTAGTCATCGTATTGCATCACAACATGGATACTTCATGAAACTGATTCTGCCAATGCTCCAACTCTTCATCTGAATCAGAGGTGCAAGAACTCTCAGGATCCCATGAGATCCTACCATCTGTCATCAGATTGATCCAGTCCTAGTCTCACACTATTATTTTGTAGATCTGATCTAGCTCATCCTCACTTTCTTCATAATCGTAGACTAGTTCAATGTAGCGTGCCCCTTCTGCAGGGTCTAATGACATTACAACCCGAAGCGATTTCCTTTTAAATGACATTGTCCTCTTTTTTAAATTGATGACCCCATTCATTTCAATGGACCAGTCGATTCTGTGGAGCGTAGGGTATGGATTACTATAATCAATGATCTCTATCACTTCAAAGTCATCCGTCGTGCTCACACCTTCTATCTCAACTATTACTCCATATAATCATCCCATAGAGATGATATTTTGCTGGCTCTCCATTTTGAGATGAATCAGAGACCACTACAATGTAGGCCTCCCCATTCTTTCCCATGTTTGTTTTGGAAACACATTTTCATTAGGCCCTATATCCAATATGACTTGGTCCATCTCATAATCTCCTATCTATGGTGAACCTCATCTCGCGCCATATTCTTTCCTTACTACGCAGTGTCCATCAAGGATGTTCTCTTTGCAGGCCCTTCACAACTTTACTGTCACACAGAAGTTTCATGTAGGTCTCTAAGAACGTGGTAAGCATAGAGGGATCAATCTCTATAGGCACTTTGGTGTCTTGCATCTTGTGTTGACTTCTTGAGGTGGATGCCTCAGTGAAGATTTTCCTGTCCTCCATAAATGTTTCCTTCGCAGGCTCCAGATCAAAACCAACTTCGTTTTTTGGGGCCTTGCAAACCCATCCGTCCTCTTCAGGCTATTTTACTTTATCATCGCCAGTCGTTATTCCACCTCTCAACACTATATTCATGCTGTGATCTTCCTCGCGGGGTTCAACCCTCATCATATGTAAGTTCTGCGTAGGTAGCTAGGGTTGTGCCTTCGTTTCCTGCATCTTAGCTATCAGCGCCTAGCATTCTTCTAGAGTGTGGTCAAACTGGCTGCAGTATTGACATGATGAGTGTGTCTGATTATGACACTCTCGCACATAGTTCCCTGGTGTTCCGTAGTTGTAACAGATAACATGTCCTCGGCCTCTAAAAGGCCCTCCTCCTCCTTGGCCTTGTGCTCTTCTTTGATAACTTCCGTGCAACCCCCCGACACCTTGATCTGGAGGTCAAGTTTCTGCTTGCATTCGGTATGTAGGCATTCTTTCCATCATCAGTTCATAGCTGCGACTGTGGTGCTCATCATGGCCCACTGATTTGCAAATGTTACAAAACAATTGCTGAGGTGTCTGGACAAACTTTTGGAGCAAATGACAGCTATCCATCACATGTTGTCTAGCAACCTGACAAATAGCGCACCATAGCATAGCTCTCATGCTCAGTCCTACTGGAGATTCTGGCCTCAAGGGAATTTGTCCCCCTTCTGTGACATAATTTGCAAATACAGGACAATGGCCTTTGTCATGCTTCTGGCTCTTACAGTTCAAGCACTATACTTCCACGCACATCTCTAGTTTAGTTTCCTTCTCTTTCTTCAAGCTCTGTAATTCGAAGCAGAGGCTCTGTAATTGAGAATGAATCTGTTGTACCTGCAAGGTCACATCTTGAATAGGGGGTGCATGAAACCTTATCGTGATCTCTAGGGCTTCTACCTGAGTTCCTATCTTCTGTTGTGGTAGAGGAATCCTCAGGTGGGGCAGAAGCGAAGCTATAAACCATTCACAATGCTAGCCATCGATGAGCTTCATGTCAGCTTCCTGAATTACACATTTTATCCTTTGATAGAACTCCCAAGGCATCTCATCAACCCTCAATGTGATCTCCTTAAATCCAACTACTGACTGCGAGTAAGACTTAGGCTTACTAAACTCCTTGTTTAAAGTAGCCTTATTATTTGCTAGCAATTCTAGAGGATTATCAGAACAATACTTAATATACCAAGTCAGCGCATGATCTTGCAAAGTGGTGACCAATTATTCCTTCGTTATATTATCATCCGTAATCTTTTGCATTGTCTACACAACATTCAAAACAAACAAAAACTGCTCTGTGTCTTCACTCCCTATGCCCTTGAAAATTGACAACTTCATTGTGTTTGACATGTTGAATGAGAGTAGTGGTGGTGGAGGTGTGGGCGAAGGTGTTTGTGGTGGAGGTGGAGGTGGAGGTGAAGGTGGAGTGGATGGATGATATGTCTGTAGAAAACCCCATCTTGTTAGTTGAACAACACTCCATAGAGAGGCCTGTACCGCTCCCTCATCATCACTCGAAGGAGGTCCGATCAACAGGCTATATTGAGGACCTAATCTCTCTTGATCTCTAAAGAGTTTTCCACTTCGTGTAGCTCCGAACATCAAGACAATGGCGTAACCCATTTTTCACATAACAACATTTTAATCCAGGTATTCAAAGATCTTAAATACTTACCTCACGGTCCCTTGAAAAATTGTTGCTCCACTTTTCTATAGCTGACTGAGGTATGAACTGTGAATTCTGCTACGAATCCTCCTATAATTCTATCGAGGCATTGATCAACAACCCATGTGATCTTGTCTTCAGAGGCTTCTAATCTTCGTACTAGTTTTGGAGTCCACACTATCGGTCCATCAATATTTCACCTCCCTTGACCATATGCCAACTTAGCTAACCACTTGTATAATTTGATCAGGAAGGTGCAGAAGAAAATTTCATGTATCTCCATATACAAATACCTAACCAATCACTGCTCCTTTGTCAGGCACAAATTCCTAGTTTCTTGTGCTACGAATTCATGAATTTTTCTATCTAGCCACTTTTTAATTTATTTCTTCATTGGTTTCCAGTGATGCGACATCACACATCTCCTTTAAGCATATCTCGGTCCTGGTAATGGAACCATTTGTTGGCTTAGGGGGTCCTGATCTAAGTTCAAAGTTAGTTATGCCAACCAACAAATCCCTACACTACTGGCCCTTTTGGCAACAACCCACATAGCACAGGCTGCAGTCTCACCCGAGGCAGTATGGGGGGATGCAAGAACCAAGTTTCTGCATCCAAAGATGAGTGTGATGTCTTTTAGTGCCTCAGATCTGCCTTCACGCATATTGATAAGCCCCCTAGGCTCGATATTACAACTCTAGTCAAACAGTCTTTAGACCTTCGCAGAGCTCTACGATCGCTTTTGCAGACCTTTATTAGTTTATTTATCCACTGACAAGCATCAGAGAACAATTATATATTAGAGCTCACATAGATAAGCTTGTGTAATTAATAAAAATTAGCTAATTCATCAAAGTCTTCGCAAAAATACATAAACATGCTTGTGTACATTATCTAATAGTTATCAAATAGAATTGTGCACCATTAGATCAATATCAATATTTCATACACACATTATTTATCCACAACATATATTGTAAACAGAAGTAAACAAAAATAAATAGATATACATAGTATTTCTTTGGTAAACTTCTTTATTGATCTTCAGTTCAACTTTACAGACTCAAAACTACCCTACGCACTCAGTTGCAGGGGTCCACAGAGTCAGTTGCAAATTCTACCTAGGCCTCTGCGCACTCAGCTTCAGAGCCTTTCTCTCCTATCTAACACACTCTCTGTGTTATCACTTTTCTCTTACTGACCCATTACATCCATCATTTCTTAGATATCTCTCTTAGACTCTCTAAGGCACACTTATTTATAGCCTTTTACATGAAATCCCATGGTCTATGGACCATGGGTGGGTCTCAAAGCCTACTCAACCTTTACATAAACAAGGGGTTAAACCCCTTTGACTCCTAACGATCTACGCACTCCACATCCATAAATTGTAGAGGCTTTACATACAAAAAATACATCAAAACTTGGGTTATTTTAACCCAAAAATTAACTTAGTGGACCCCATCCCAACAGTGGTAGAGTCTTAGATATACCTAACAAGAGGAATAATATGAATGAGTTTTATTGTAGCCCTTCTTTCGAGAAACATCATCACCATCACTGCTAACATCATAGGAGGAGCAAGTATTTTCTAGAGGAATTTAGGGAATCCAAGCCCCCTAATTTTTATGGGAAAATGAAGAAATCAGAAGACGCAAAAGAATGGCTACTTGGAATGCGGAAAATTTTCAAATTGCATGATTACTCAGAGAACATGAAAGCTAAGACAGACACCTTCAGTCTTAAGGAAAAACCAAATATCTAGTGGGAATATATTAAGAATGTTAGAGGCACCAGAGAAGAGAAGTTTACTTGGAATGAATTTGAAAGACTCTTCAGAAAGAAGTACCTACTTGATAGATATTATGATGGAAAGGCCAATTTTTTTTATGAGCTCAAGATGGGTTCCATGATAGATGAAGAGTATAAAACTATATTTCTAGAGTTGTTGAGGTATGTGCCTTATCTTAAGGATGAGAAAGAAAAGATCCAAAGGTTCATCAGTGGACTGCCATTATAATTCATATATTAGATTGAGTTTGATGAGCCCAAGCCTTTGGAGAAAGCCATCAAGAAGTTGAAGCATTGTTCTGAGAAGTCAAAGTGTAATCCCAAGTTCAAACATGACTAAAAAGTTAATGAGAATACTAAAGGAAAATTACCCAAGAAGCGAGGAAGATATCAGGATGTGGCTTCAAATAAGAATTTTAATGTAGCTAAGAAAGGACATGGTCTGTGCTTGAATAGCATCAAAATAAAGGCAGTGGCAGGGAACTGTTGAAGTGTTGGATTTGTGGTAAATACCATTGTAAGAAGGTTTGTCCATTGTACCAAGGTGGTAGACCACATATCTACAGTGCTTAAGAGATGCATAAAATATGGGATGTTGGTAAGAGCATTCCCCAGATCTTTGTAGTACTTGATAACAAGAAGACATACCATTAGGAATCTATTATTGAGATGGAAGGTAAGCTTCATGTTCAAGTTGTTTCCATTTTTATTGATTCTAATTATAATTATAGCTATGTTTCTCCTGACTTGGTGGATCAATATTGTTTGAATAAAGAAGTGCATGAAGAATATTAGTTGGTGTTGTTGGATATAGGGACGAAGAAAAGAGTTAATCATTAGGTGAAGTCTTATGAATTTGAGCTTAATGGCATGGCTACATAACCACATCTAAATGTGCTTCCTTTGGGTTCATATAAAATGCTTTTTGGCATGGACTAGATGTTCATTCATAGGATTAAGGTAGATTGCTATGAGAAGACCATTGAGTGTCTAAATGATGATGGAGGATGTACAAATGGTTACAACTATGAAAGATATGCACAATTGTAGGAAAGGGTGTGTATTGTTTTCCAGTTCACATTTCCAGTGAAAAAGGGAAGGATGTTTAGGATGATGAAATCCTAAGGAAGTATCTCATCTTGTAGAAGTTTTAGGATGTGTTTCTTGCATAGATTTTAGATTTTCCTCCTCATAGAGAGGTCGACTTGTCAATTGATTTGGTTCCATAAGAAACACCACCATCTAAGGAATTGTATAGGATGATCACTTTGGAGTTGGTGGATTTGAAATTGCAGCTTAAAGAGATACTTGATAAGAGATACCTAAGGCCAAGTATGTCTCCTTAGGGTGCACCAATGTTGTTTGTAAAGAAGGATGGTATTATCATATTTTGCATTGATTACAAGCTATTGAACAAGTTGACTATCAAGAATAGGTACCCATTTCGTTGGATTGATAATTTGTTTTATCAACTAAAGGGAGCAGAAATATTCTCAAAGGTTGATATGAGATCACGATATCATTAGATGTGCATTAAAGAAGAAGACATATATAAGACTACATTTCATACAAGGTATGGGCACTATGAGTTCGTGGTGGTTGCTTTTGGTCTTACCAATGCTCCATCCACCTTAATGTGTTTAATGAATAGTGTGTTTCATCCTTATCTGGATAATTTTATGATAATATTTGTTGATGATATACTGGTATATTCAAAGAACGAGGAGGAGCATGCATAGTAATTGGTAGCGGCGTTGATATTATTGAGAGAGAATATGTTGTATTCCAAGCTCAATAAGTGTAGTTTCTTTCAATCTTAGATTCATTACTTGGGACATGTTGTTTCCAAGGAAGCGATAGCAATGGATCCAGAAAATATTAAGGCGACCATGGAGTGGCCAACTACAAAGAATGTTGATAATGTTATATCATTCATGAGACTACATGTTATTATAGAATGTTCATTAGGAACTTCTCTAGGATTGGCTATCCTATCACATCTTTCTAGATAAAAGGGAAGAAGTGTGAACGGAATGTAGAGTGTGCAACTAGCTTTTATCATTTGAAGAATTTGCTTACCAATGCTCCAGTTTTGAAGATTGTAGGTTCTAATAAGGATTTTTTGGTTTGCATAGATGCTTGTAAGGAAGGACTTGGTGGAGTCCTAATGCTAGAAGGACAGGTGGTTCACTATGAATCAAGGAAGCTAAATGAGCATGAGAAGAATTATGTGACTCATGATCTTGAGTTTCAGTGATCATTCATGCATTGAATATGTGGAGACATTATCTCCTTGGTAGGATGTTCATCTCGATGAGTGATTGTAATAGATGAAGGTATTTTCTTGACCAACCCATCTAAATGCGTGGAAAACTAGATGGTTGGAAACTCTTAGTGAGTTTTACTTTGAGATCAAGTACATTAATAGCAAGGAGAACCAGATTGCAGATGATCTCAGTAGGAGAGTGCAAGTGAATCCTATTTCAAGTGTGAGCTCCTATGGGACAAATCTATAAGAGTGGGTCTTATAGATAGGGAAACATGATGAGAGGTATTAGTAGCTAAAGCAGATGTTATAGAAGTAGGGTGAGGGTGATCAGGATGAGGAGTATCACCTCAAGATAGATGGCTTGGTCAGATTCAGGAGCAAGATCTATGTTCCAGATAGTAGCAAGTTGAAGATGCTTATTTTGAGAGAATTTCATGTCAATCCATATTCAAGACACCTAGGATATTAGAAGTCTATGAAGGTTGTTAAGAATTTCTACTATTGTCTGAATCTGAAGAAAGAGGTGGATGAGTTTGTTCCAAAGTGTTTGGATTGTCAGCAGGTAAAAGTTGAATGCAAGCATCTTGTTGGTATATTGTAACCTATTATTATTCTAGAATGGAAATTGGAGGTAATTTCCATGGACTTCATTATAAGTTTTCCTAGGACATCGAGGTAGCATGATTCTAAATTGGTTGTGGTTTACAAGTTAAGCAAGTTAGCTTACTTCATTGTAGTGAAGTCTACTAATTCAGCTAGTGAAGTGGATTAGACCTTCATAGAGGAGATAGTGAGTTTGTATGGAGTTACCAAGAAGATTATATCAAATAGAGATGCCAAGTTTACTTCCAAGTTTTCGAAGAAATTGTTTGCAAGCTTGGGGATAGATTTAGTTTTTAGTATATCTTATCATCCGTAGGAAAAGATGGTTAACAAGATCCTTGAGGATATATTAAGGATGTATGTCATGCATCAACAAAGGAAGTGGGAGGAGCATCTTCCGCTGGTGTATTTTTCTTATAACATTGGGTATTAGGAATCCTTGGAGATGAGTCCATTTTAGGCTCTCTACGGGTGGAGTTTTAATACTTCTACCAACTGGAGTGATCTAGTGAACGGGGAGTTGAATGAACTAGATATGTTGGCTGAGATGGAGCAAGAGATGAAGGCCATTAAAAAGTAATTTAAAGGTAGGACATGATAGGTAGGAGTTATATGGAGCAACATAGAGAATTCAAGGAGTTTCAAGTTGGGGAGCATGTGTACTTGTGCATTAAGCCCAAGAAGATATCCTTGAGAATTAGGTCATGTGCCAAGCTAGCACCTCGTGTAATGTCTCTCCCTTAATAATAAATAATAAATAATATTAACAAAATACAAGAAAATAAATAAATAAATAAATAATAAAAAATAAAAATAGTAATAAAGAATAAATAACCATACTAAAGCTCTAAATAAATATAAATAGAAATAAAACAATACAACAGTAAAAAAATCAGTAAAGCTATCAAAAAGTAAAAACAAAAGAAATAAAACAAGAAAGAAATAAAGTTGCATGTAGACACATAGAGTGTGTGCATGTGGTTCCCCTTCCAAGGTTTGCTCTATTTATTAGATGGTCAGTGGGATTGGAGGCATTCCATCATTCCAAGATTCTATCATTCATTCTCTTGGGAGAATAGTGTTCTAAGGCAGAGGAGTCACTGGCAGTAGTACGTTGATTGAGGGCTCAGGGTGGCTAGTTGTAGTGAGTCCTTGCACAATTAAGCCTACGATTGGGTGGAGACTTGTCCCCAAAACCTTGTCGTCGTTAGCAGACGTCAACCACAGGTGATACAGGTAAGTGCTACTCTAATTTGAATTTGGTATTAATTAGAAAATTAATTACATGTTTATTTTGGGCTGTTACATATGGTATCAGAGCTAGGCTCAACCCTTAGGGCCTATGGGCATCTTAGAAAAAAAAAAAAAAACTTTTGTTGGGATTTTTAAGTTGACCTATTTTGAAAGTTACAGGATGGTTACTTTTGGGAGGTCGCATTATTTATTTTTTTCTTCATTCCTATGAGTAATTTCCACGATAAATATTATCATGTACATATTATGAATCTAAGTCCAAGTTGAAACTTGAGTAGATAGGTGACCGAGTCAATGTCTGAGCCCAAATTTTAAAACTGCGTTTTCATTGAATGAAGGAAATGGCTGTATAATTGTTGTTGGTACATGGGGCTTCTATTTTTTGTGATCAATAGTTGTTTGTTGGAAATTCTATTTTTTGGTCTTTATTTTCTTCTATGATGAGGTTGATGCTTGTCACTGTTTTGCTCGGTTACATTCTGAATTGGGCTATTAAGGATCCCTTCCTCTATCAAACTCTCTAATGCCTTATTTCCTTTGAAGCTAGAAGAAATCTAACCTAAATCTCTAATCTGCTTTTACTGTTGGCTATTCACATTATTTTCAATGAATTGATGGAATGGTCGTACATAATTTTTTTAGTATAGGTATATTAATTTTTATTTATTTATTTATTATTATTTTTTTCTTTTATCAAAGAAAAAGTCGTTGAGTTAGTTTAAACAGAAATTTTAGTTCTGTTTTGATTTTTAAATCTCAATCGTTTATTTTACTTTTCACATCTTTATATTTAAATCTTTATAAAAGAAATGTATAAGTAAAGTTTTTGTTTACTTTTATTTACATTTATATATAATATTTTGGTTAAGGCATATTATTATATGGTTCTCTTTGAAGTGACTTTCTAGAATAGAGATTTGGTCATCCAAAGCCTTCAAGGGACAATTTTTAATTTTGGAGTATGCTATTATCAAATTTCTAAGTCTGCACACCACTATTCTCTAGACAAATATGGTCTCATGCTCCAACAAACTTTCAATTTTTTTTAAATAAATACCCATCTGTCCCTTTAGAAATATGAATTGGATACCGTTGTTGGAACATTTTGGTTCAAATTCATGCGAATTGTATCAAATTTGTGCTGGAACTTGCAGTATCATTGTCCTTAAAAACAGGTTTCTGAAAAAATTTGCAGTTGAGTATGGCGTTTAGTCATCAACCTTCTTGGAATAGATAATTGGTATCCCAAAGTGGCGGGTGCTACTTTGACTACCCAATCTTTTGTCCCGTAGGTTATGCGTTCAATTATCTCTGTAGGGGTTTTCTCATAGGAGCCCTGAAAAATATTGTAATACTGGAGAATTTCTCTGGCATTATTTGAGGTGGCTAATGACCAGGTCTCACTGTCTCAAGAGCCATGGCACTTCAATCTGTTCCATAGCCATCGACCACATGAGAACTTAGGGATACTATGCAATATGGAAAATACGTTCTATCTCAACTGACATATGTATTGTAACCTATCTAATTATGCCACACCATATGTAGATTAGTGTTCCTATACAAAATGTTTCATTGCTATTCTATTACAAGTGTGTTTTTAGAGATCTGAGGTCTGTCACAAGATTACTGATGAGGGACCAGGAATTTGGAAGCACATTACATTGTGTAGAACCACCAAAGACTGGGAAATGATTATTTTAGAAAAGTAGGTGAGAAGCCCTGCGTAGAAAGGAAAAGACGAGGAAAAGTATCCAAAATTGGGTGAACTATTAAATATTTACAAACTTGCACGAGTAGGAAAAATTAACAGCTTCACTGGTATTGATGACCCTTACGAGGTAACCATAAATTGTGAGGTATGCAATATATCTATCTTTGAGCTAAAATGTGTTGCGTCTTTTTCTTGAATTTTGTTTCATTTTGAGCATTTGGTAACTTAAATGAGTTTTTTTTTTGTCTTATTCTTGAATGTGTATACATCACGATTGATTTGTGAATATTTGTATAAGTAAACTTTACATTATTCTCTAAATGTTTTCATCCAATTACAATTGTCGAGCTGGTGTGAAATGTAATTGTTTTGTTATGCATGAATGGTTTTACTCAATTTTCTTTTAATAGGATAACGTTTGATTATATTAATTTCAACACACTGCAAAGACAGATCAAAATTGGATATGATTGACAGTCAACCCAGCCCTGTTTCATTAAGGGTCCTGAATGAAGAAAGGCCACAATTATTACAATGTAATAATGTCCGGAATTCTTATACATGAATAGTTACTTTCACAAATGAAAACATCAAACGAAGTAAATATTGGCTAGATCCTATGGCTCTGTCCATATGGTTTCCATAGGGGTAGAAAATCCGATCAATTTACATGAAAAATTACCAAGAATCAAGTACTCTGATTTAAACTTGATGAAATTTGGATGCAATGCAGTTTTTTGTTGTTATTCCAAGTTGCAGAAACCTTAAGAGTGGTGGACATTTAGGCTTAATGTTTTTATAAGCCGCAGTTATGCAAGGAAGGTTTATAATGTTAATCCTAGTTGAAGAAACCCTACGATGGATATCTTTCAGGGGAATTAGTGATATTTGAGCATATTAGTAATATTTGAGCATGTTAATTTTGCAATGTAATGGAGACCGAGGATGTTGGCACAGACAAGAACACAGGAATGGATAATCTCCCTAACATAAGGCTACCGTACCAAGTCATTCCGACATCCCAGATGAAGACTCTATGCAGACAAATTGAATTAGTAATGTGAATAATATGTTTAAAAATGTTCATTTAGTAATGTGAATAATCTATTTAGAATGTTGATATAGTAATATTTAGATTATTGATATAGTAATATTTAGAATATTGATATAGTAATGTGAGAATTGTTGATATAATAATTAAAGATGCAGTTTGAATTTGCAGATAATGATTAAAAATCTAGATTGAAATTGCAGGGCTTGTTACTTACTAGTTTGATAATTAAAATTTCAACATCTTGTTTGAAGTCACAGACTTTCACTATCTATTGATCTTATCATTTCAGCATCTAGGTTACAGCCATTACCTCAAATGAAGTGCATATCTGTTCAAAGTCCAAGCACCAAAAGAACCTCCTTCTGTTGTCAACAATTCAAAGCGCTAAAATCATTATAGTGCTTAATATATTGTAGCCAATAGGTTGTCCAGCGTTTCCTGGTATTGTTTCGATCTTTATGTTGTAATTAATGTAAAACCTGGTAGCTATTAAAGCTTTGTTAAGGGTTTGATATGGTGTTGCCTTCGCGGGTGCACTTATAGGCGGGCCATCTTATTAATAAAAATTATTTTATTTTGTGTTTTTGGGAGGGATAACCTTCCCAGTCATCTGATCTGGTTTTGGTTCTGGTGGCGGTGTCTCTTCTTGTTTATGATGGTGTGTTTCTGTTGTAATATCTCTTTGGTTGTTTGATTTCTTAAAGCCCCTTAGAGTAATCATTTATTGGTCATAAGAATCCCAAGATACATTCAATAAATTTGTTTAACAAAGTATCTTGTTAAAGGTATTCCATTTAATTTTTGTTCTAACATAAGTTATGACTGCTTAAACAGATACTCAAAATATTTCACTCTACAATGCAACATTTCAATTTATCCTAGCACATAAAGGTCATGAATCTCGAGACTTAATATTGGTGTGTCATATAATTTCAAAATTCAGTGGTGAATAAATTTCTTTCAGAATTCAAGTATCTTCTTAAAACAATAATGCCACCAATATTCTTAAGCTTTATTCATTCGAATTTTGATTTTATGTAGAGACAACTCTTTAAGTTTTTATTTAGACATCATGTTTTCCATGGTATAATAAAATTAGTAATTATTGATAATTGCATGTTATTTATTAATGTTCTGAAAAGTACATTTTTTAATCTAGTATCTAAAATATTCCATTGTTTACTTCTCGATTAAAATGCAAATATACTATTTTTTTTTTTTTTTAGTCTTTTGCACCTATGTTTTACAAAAATCTCTTCTTCTGCAACTGTTAATCAATATTTCCTCTGTATAGGGATGACACCTTTTTCTGTCTATAAGCTTATTTTTACATGAATTTTGCCTTGAGAATCCTGCGATACCATGCTATGATGTTAAACATACCTTAATGATGGTCATTTTTGAACATTGTAAAAAACTGAATTTCACATCCTAAACATTCATTTCTTTTGATTGAACATACTCCAACTAACATGATGCAATCCACATTGGATGGAATTTTCCCCTAAACTTTTTGAGCGCTATTGACACTGGCATGTTTTGTAGAGGAAAAAATCTTTAATACTAGTGTATTTTCTTAACTACTCCCCACCGCTTCATTTTACAACACAGTTTACATAGTGCTTGAAGTATTTGGATAATTGATGTTGACATTTGTAATATCGTCACTATTTGAAGTTCTCTAAAATAGTGAAATATGTTCTAATTCACAATGGTATAAACAACGATATCTTATTACCTTTAGATGATCGTTGTTCACTTGCATCTGTTCATTATTTTATGGTTTCAATCTGATCGAAAAACACAGAGATAACATTCCTTGAATGCTCATCATATTATTCACTAATTATTTGGGTTGGATTATTGTTCTCGTGGTCCTTTATGGATAGCAGTTTGCTTGGCATTTCTCTGGTCTATTATTGCAAGAAGACAACTATCTGAATATGCTCTTCTAACGATGACAACAAATCCTTGATGATTAAGATGTGATGAACTAAGTAGGAGTACTTACTTAGCTAAGACATATACCTTTTTTATTTTTTATGGAGCATCTAAATCATGTTTTATTGTTTAAACTTTACGATACGTCTAAATCAAACACTATGATTTTAGTTTAGTTGGATTCAAGGTTAATTGCACATATTGGATAAACTTGTCTAAGGAGAAGTAGAAAGGAAAAACTTGCAAATTTTCTAAGGATAATAACTAATGATAGATCATGTGATTATGGGCAACTTGGTGCTAGATAGATACTTATGGTGTTTGAGAAGAAGTGTCACAACAAGGGTAAGAAATTAGTAAGAAGAGGCAACCTATTTTAGAACATAATGGAAGAATTTGGTATAATCACAACTTGGTACTCTAAACGTATCACTCTAAGGTCTATATAAGGATGAGGCACATAAAAAAGAAAATATTGGCAATCAAATAATGAAGTTGAATAATCATGGTAATAATGAGGTCATTTTTAAGGAACCTGGAAGGTATGATAAATAGAAATATTGGAGAAGATAAGTTGTGTGCATGACAACATCTGTAATAGTTTTCCCTCTAATGGGAGAGCCACATTGTAAGGTTTTCCAAAGTTGACTAACTATATGAATGAATTATGGATAACAAGATGTATGATCACGCAATTTTATTATGTTGATGTCTTAAATCAGGAAATGATAAGCATATTACATTTGGTAGCTATCTTAATGAAATTATTTATCAGGTATTAACCAAGTTGGGAAATAGTAACAACATTTCCAAGGTATATCAATGCTAAGTTTTTAAGAGAGGAAGAAAAGAAACCACAATGACTGGAGGTGAGAAATTAAAGTCAATTAATAAAATAGAATGAAGTGATGAAGTTTCCATTTTTTAAGATAGTGGACAATGAATATTAGGAAATTAAGACTAGGAGAGAAATATATAAGAATATCTGGTAGGAGAACATGAAGGGACGTTCTATCAAGAAGAAAGTTCTTTTAAGGGTATTGATGAGTGGAGCAAGAAAAATGATTGGTAATGGTCATAACGATGATATACATATGTGAAGATATGAAGTTGAGAATTTCCATGATGACCAAGTGATGAGAAACGAGGAAGATGTTTGAAATAATAGTGAAGTATAGGAAGGGATGTTGCTAGAAATTTTATAAGGATACCTTGAGAAGGATTGTGTACATAGTGACAAAAGAAGTGAAAGTTAATTAATAGAGGTTGTACTTGACTAATTTGCAGTCATTGAGTATGACTTCCCATAACGTTAAAAGAGGTTGTTTCCACATAACACCTCACATTTAAATTTTTCATGGACATTGATGGTAGTAGTGTTTCCAACTATTTCAAAATCTAAATGATACTATTTAATGAGAAAGAGTCTTTTGTCCAACTTGAGGAAGGGTGAATTTATGATAAAGAAATCAAGTGGTATTGAGATAGGAACTTGACGAGATAAGAAAATATTTTGTGGATGAAGTGCTAATTGTTAAATGATGTAGGTATAAGTCAACATGGATCAACAAATCCTCATGCAAGTAAATTAAGCATGATATAAAATTAAATCATGATGACCTAATGTCTATATGCAATTACATATAGCGGTATTGGAATCAGTAAGCCAAAGGGTAAATGTATGTAAAACCAAGGGATTTTCATTTGAGGTAGAATATTTAAATAATGATTGTATAACAAGAGATTAAGACTCAAGATGACGAGGCTCATGTACTTAGATGATTATACCTATGGTGTAAATGGTCAACTGCCTAGTTGAAAGAAGTAGAAATTATTATTGAAAAGAAATTGGTATCTTGATGAAATCATAACACTAATAACCTTGATGAGATAACATAGATCCTAGATGGATGTTGAATAATCTTAGTTCACAGTTGAATGTCTGAATGCTTATAGAGTATTATTCTATATTTGATAAGTATTAAGATATTTCTCATATTGATGATATGATGGTATAAGGGTAATCATGCACATGTGCTTCATATTTATATAGTTGTTACAATAGTGATGATGTATACTTAGGATGATGATGATATGCATAGGCATTATGATGTTAGGTCAAGGTATATTGACATGCATGAGCATGCACTTCTTTATTATTCATAATGTTGCAATTAACAATGATGAATGTTCTCATGATGACATGCACGAATTGGCATCTGGATTATTTTCTATGATACTATGATGGTATGGCTAATGTTGATGTGCGATGATTCACAGAACTCCATAAATGGGTCAAGAGGGCCGGTTTATTTGATGATCTTGTGTGAGCCCATATGCACGAAGGAGAATAAGTAACACCATATGGGCTGGGGACAAACTCAATCAACACTACATATGCTAGTGGTTCCTTTGTCTTGTGTGGCTCTCGATGGATAGCTCTTGAAGGGCTATGGGACCATCTTGAGGAGGTCAAGTGCTTGATGTTCTAGGCTAGGTGCCTGTTATTGGATTGGGATGCCGAAGTCTAGTGGGGATGTAAGGAATTCGATGCCTGGGGCTGTGCGCCTTAGTAGTTGTGGAGGGAGTGGGCCAGCCTTGCGAGATACCCGGAGTCATTGAGTACCGTACTGGATGCCTGCCTTGGGGCAGATGAGGTTTGAGTCAAGCGCGAGCCTTGGGGCCAGCCTTGGACTAGGATATAGACCGGGTCAGGCTTATGTCTGGTGCCGAAAGTGGGAAAAAGGATAGAGATTCCTTTGGATTTCTCGAGTGTTGTGGAACTTTCAATGCCTACTAGTTATACTAGTTCAGTAGAGGGTGTCGACAACATGAAGTAATAAAATAATAAATAATATAAATTAAAAAAATAACAAATACATAATTCAACGTTAACTTCGGAACGATTTCTTTTAAAGGGGAGGAGTTGGTATGTCCCTCCTTAATACATTCAATAATAAATTAATATTAAAAAAATACAAGAAAAAAAATATAAAAATAACAATAGGTAATAAATAATAAATAACCATACTAAAGCCTCTAAATAAATATAAATAGAAATAAATCAAGGCAACAGTAAAAAAATCAGTAAAGCTATCAAAAACTAAAAACAAAAGAAATAAAACAAGAAAGCAATAAAGTTGCATGTAGACACATGGAGTGTGTGCATGTGGTTCCCCTTCCAATGTTTGCTCTATTTATTAGATAGTGAGGAGGATGGGAGGCATTCCATCATTCTAAGATTCTATCATTCATTCTCTTGGGAGAATAGTGTTCTAAGGCAGAGGAGTCACTGGGAGTAGTATGTTGGTTGATGGCTCAGGTTGGCCAGTTGTAGCAAGTCCTTGCGCAATTGAGCCTATTGTTGGGGGAGAGTCGTCCCCAAAACCTTGTTTCCATTAGAAGACATCAACCACAAGTAATACAGGTAAGTGCTACTCTGATTTGAATTTGGTATTAATTAGAAAATTAATTACATGTTTATTTTGGGTTGTTACACATCGGTATTGTGGGCCTTTTGAGATCCTTTAGAGGATTGAACTATAGACTTGATTTACCACCATCAATCAAAGTTCATGATGTTTTCCATGTTTCATTCCTTAAGAGATATTTACAAGATGTTGAGCATGTGATAGATTGGTCTATATTACAGGTGGAACTAGAGGGAGATTTCCAACTAAAGCCACAATGCATATTGCAGCAAAAAAATCTCATGCTATGGAACTAAGCAATAGAGAAAGTTAAAGTGAAGTGGAATATTTTTGGGCCCAATGAAGCTACATGGTATGTGGCTTATTAGATGCAGGCATTATAACCTTTTTTATTTGTTGGTTGAAGCAAATGAGTTTTTGGTATGTGTGTGTGTGTGTGTGTGTGTTTTCATTGTAAATATTGCAATGATATGTGTTTATAAAGTTCCAATAAGCAATATGTTTTTCATGTCTTCAATAGTTTTCATTGTAAATAATGCAATGAGTTGTGTTATAAAGATCCAATAAGTAGTATTTTTTTTCATGTCTTCAATAATTTTCATTGTAAATGTTGCAGCGAGATGTGTTATAAAGCTCCAATAAGCAGTATGTTTTGTTTTCAGTGGTTTGTTGGTCATAAGTGTCATGGAACACCAAGGACGGTGTTCCCCTAAGGGGGATGGGTTTGTAACAACCCCAATTGATTTTCCATGTAAATTGAAGGACATTATAATTTCTAAAATAAGACTAAGGTCATGGGACACATATTCCAAGATAAATGGAGGGAAAATATTCAAGTGGGTAATGCTTGTGGTTATTTAGTGGCTATGGAAATTGGCATTGGAAAAGGAAAAAGGAAATATTTGGGAATGAATTCATGGAATAAAGGAAATTAGGAGAAAAGGAAGATGAGGAGACAATAATATGCATGCAAGGGAAATTAGAGAGAAAATAAAGGAAAATGAAAGAGAAAAAGAAATGGAAAGGAAGAGACACAATACATCATTAATAAAAAGATATCTGAGAATTAGTTGATGAATTGGCAATAGATTTAGCCTAGTTTTTGATATGTTTCAAAAATAAAACTCCAAGTAGAGAGAGAGCACTTGGAAATAAGAAAGAATTCAAGCAAGAAAAGGACAAGAAAATGAAAGCAAGGGAAAGAAAGGATAAGGTTGGAAGCTACAACGGGAATATTTTGTAGCTAACATGTTTCATGTGTTATTTTCTTGCTAGGATTTGAATGCACGGTGCATGCATTTTGTTTAAAGGATTGATTTTATATCATTGGCATGGGGTTTTCTTGGATTGATAATGGTTATAGCCTTACCTTGACATTTCCTGGATAGGCATGGTGTAATGGGATTCATTCTTGGTTGAACTTTGGATTACCAAAATATTTTAATCTGGGTGAGGTGGTATCAAGAAAATCCCAAGGGTTGGGGGTAGAGATGGTTTTCTCCAGGAAACCCTTGATAGGTGGGTGGAGATAGGAAAATTCCTCTAGGTATGGTGAAGAAATTTCAAGGCATCTAAGATTTTTTGGTTTTGGTGATTTCTGCATCAGTTTAGGTGAAATCACTATGATTGAAGGTTGAGGTGGTTTAGCCTTTGGAAGCCCTGGTTGGTTCTATTTTAGTTTATTCCATGTTCTCCCACATTCATGCTTGGAATATGGCATGGGGTGATTGGCAGAAAGAGATATTTGGTTCATCTCAATCTACGTTTGGGTGGTACATAAAAGTCCCTAACATGGTTGGAATTTTCTGTTGGCATTCTGGCACAGGTTTGGTAGTTTTGGTACTATGGCATAAGTGTTGTCCTTGATGGCAACTCACTTTGGTGACAGATCACAGTTCAGGCTCTCAGAAAGAAGAAAAATACATATATGCAGGTTCACTTTGACAAATCCGCGTATATATGCGGGTTGGACGTTCCCAAGGCGCGTATGCGTATACACGCACTTTCATGCAAAGAAAAGCGCGTACATGTGGGAAAAATTGTTTCTAGTTCATGGTATTTAGTCCTTGGTATTTGAACCTATGGTTTTGGGCCATGATATCTCGTCATAAGTGTTGATCCCAAGTATTGGGTCCATGGTATTGAATTTTTATGGTTTTGGACCGTGGCTTTATGAAAGGCCTAAGACTATAAAAGAGGAAGGAGATCATTTGGCAAGAGATTATCTGAATTATTGAATATCTGGAAAAAGTGCGAGAACTGGAATGTAGTGATTGGGTTATGGTGCATATCTGAATCTGAACAAGGAAGGAACCTGAGCACAAGGAGAAGGATAAGTTCTTTTGATGGGTCAAAATCTTAAGGCTTGAATGATAGTATCTTTGTATGATTTTGATCTATTCTATGTGGCGCTTGTTTGATCTATAAATCTGATAATCTGGGTAAACTAATATATGAACATTTGAAGGGGTAAATTACCTTTATAGATCTGTACGCAGGTTCAATGAAGCACAGGTGCGTATACACGCAGGTTCTGTAAGTCGGAAGTGCGTATACGCAGGTTGATCTCAGAACAGGTGCGTATACACACATTTTTGGAAGGCAGAAGTGTGTATACGTAGGTTGATCTTAACACAAAAGCGTATGCATGCAAGTTTCTGAATATTGAAGTAGCGTACATCTCATAATTTATGTTCTAGCTACTTTTGTTGATTATTGCAGTGATCTGGGTTTAGAATTTGAGGTGTGATTATAGTTATTGTGATCTGGGTACAATTGACAGAGAAGTGTTTATTTAGTCTTGACTGGTGAAATGGTGATTGGTTGATGTAGAAATTCTTGATGTTTGATTGATTTTATTTGTGGATCCAGTCTGAAAATCTATGAAACATGGTCCCTGGAAGAAAGAGAAGGTTGTAGCCTTCTGCAGGTAGCAGCCTGCATACTAGTATCTCAACTAGTACAAGAACTAAGGGGGTCGTAGCTCCCTTCCAGGAGAAGCTGGAAAGTGAGAGAGGGTTGTAGCTCTTTGCAAAATGCAGCCTGTGTACTGGTAAAGGACTGCACCAGTACAAAATCATTGTAAAAAGAAGTTTCTAATTAAAATAAGATAGAGACGAATTGCAGCAGGTGGTTTTCACCCACATTGGGTTTCCACCTTATATCTTGTGTTCTTGTGTGTGGTTGTATTCTGCTCTGTTTTATTGTTCCTGGTAACTGTTTATATGATTTTGTTGCATAAATTAATGATCAAAATCTGTAGAAAAGTAAATTATAAATCTGCATAGTATACGCGGGTTTCCTTATCTGTAGTTGCGTATATACGCGGGTTCATCTAACTGAAGTAGCGTATATGTTCTGGGTTTGAAAAAGTAAAGAATTGATCAGGTAATACTGATTCACCCCCCCTCTTAGTATTATTTCCAACAACCTTTGGCTACCATCCCCCTCACCATATCTTCTTCCAAATCAGGTTCTGGCCTCCCAAATCTCAGCCTACCCTTAGATCATACGCATCTTCGATAGTGAATGTCCCTTTGGTAGTATACCCCCTTCTCAAAATATTTGCACCATTTAGGATAGATATTTTCCTTGAGTCTAACTCCTTGTTGAGTTGATTCCATTGTTTCGATTCTCGGGCCCGTGGCTACTTCGATTTATCCTTCCATCTCCGCCAACCTTCCCGCGCTTAGTCTGTTTTCCAAAATTGTTCCAACGTATAAAAATTCCTCCTAGTTGCGTATAGAAAGATATCTCTTAGGTCTTGTCTAACCAAAATATTATCCCTTTGCTCCCAGGAATCTTGCCAAAAAAAGCTCATTTTCCCATTCCTGATTTCCTAGAAGAAGCGTTGTTCAATAAGGTCATTTTTTTTAATGCCAAATTCGATATATACGATCCTTTGGGGGGGTCCTAGTATCTAAGATATCTTTTGTTCTGATAGGCATATTATGTTTTCATGTCCATATTTGTTTCCAGAGATCAGTCCCGCCTCCCATACAACACCACCATATTTTAGCCCCCATTACTTCATTTAGGATATAAGGATTTCACGGGCCCATGCCTCCATCCATCTTAAGCTTTATTAAGTTTGGCCAAGATACGAGTGCCCATTTTTTAATTTGTCAAGATCCTCCCCATAGAAACAAATGTTTTTACCATATTTGCAGAGGATGTTTTTGGTACTGTCATCACTGAGAGATGATAGATTGGGATATATGGGAGAACTTCTTTGAGGATGATTGTCTGACCTGCCAAATTTAACCATCGAAAAGCCTAGCCACTGAGTTTTCTCATATTGTTTTGGAGCAGGGATTTCTAGCAAGAATTCTTTAGGGAGTTTACCATCAGGGGCATTTCCAGATACTCTGAAGGTAAGTATCCAATACCAAACCCTAGGACCTGAGCTAGGTAAGGCTGTATGTTTCCTGGAGTGTTGAAAAAGAAAATGTGTGATTTGTCAATGTTGATAATTGTCCCTAGTGCCTCCATGAAAACAATGAGTACCTCTTTGATGCGACGAGCTTCGTGAAGTGACACATGACAAAAGAGCATGATATCATCTATGAACTATTGGAGGTCATTGCCTCATATCCTCAGGGCTTTTATCTGGGAATTTTTGGCTTCAGTCTTAAGGTAGTGGCCAAATCTTCAACAATAATAATGAAGAGAAATTGGGGGAGGGGATCGCCCTGGAATAGGCCACACGAGGGGTTAAAATTTTGAGAGTGGGAGCCATTAAGCAAAATGGAGAACACAGGGGATGACACCAAATCCTAGACCTAGTTAATCCATCTCTGATCAAACCAGAAACCCCTGAGGACATTGATAAGGCACTCCTAGCTTAGGCAATCATAGGCCTTGGAAAGGTCTAGTTTAATCATCATGCCTGGGATTTTTTGAGATTTGAGAGAATACATTATCTCTTGGGAAGTGACAAATCCATCAAGGATCTACCTACCTTCAATGAAACCCGTTTTCTAAAGGGAGATGGGATGAGGAAGCAAAGGCTTGAGGCATTTAACAATCACCATGGTTATGATTTTGTAAATGACATTGCAGAGGGAGATGGGTCTAGAGCCTTGGGGGTCTATAGATTTAGAGGATTTTAGAATTAAAGCAATGAATGTCACATTTAAGCTAGGACATACCTTTTGTTTTTGGCATGATTCTTCCACCACATCTAGGATATCGGGCCCTATAAGGTTCCATGCATCCTGATAGAATTTTTCCTTGAAGTTGTCTAGTCTGGGTGCCTTGGTCTTGTCCATTCCCTTCATTACATCTTCAACCTCTTCTAGCATCACTGTGCACATGAGGGCTAGGTTTTGTTCTCTAGAGATACGTTGTGGAATGTTCCTCATGATCTGCTATGTAGGCTTTTCACAATCATGAGGTGATTCCGTTAGGAAGGATTTGAAGTGTTTAACCAGTAGATCCTCCATCTCCTTGTGTTGGACTACCTCATTTCCATCTTCGTTCTTATGAGAATTGATCCGATTTTTTTGTCGGTGTTGAATCATTGCTTTATGGAAAAAGTGGGTGTTCCAGTCTCCTTCCCTTAGCTAGTTGACCCTGGATTTCTGCTTCCATAAAATATCCTCTTGGTTTCTCCTTTCCTCTAGCTGATTGATTAACTTTCCTTCTTCCACCATGAGGCTATATGATTGACCATGTTGGATGATTGGTTCTTGTAGATGTTGTATTTTATTATTCAGCTGGTGTTGATATTTCATGATATGGTCGAACTCTTCACAATTCCATTTATTGATATTGTGTTTGATCTCCTTTAACTTTAGTTGGAAGGTATACATGGAATTTCTTCCTTTGGCCTCAATGGGACTCCACCATTCCTCTATATTCTTCATTAGGTGGGGTCTCGTAACCAAAAGGCTTCGAATCTAAATGGGTGATTCTTTGGTCTAATTTTCAAATCTATTTCTAGTTGGATGGGCTAGTGATCCATGCCCATGCATGGGAGGATCAAGCGTTTGAAGAAAATATCCCTGTTAATGAATTGCTTTGAGACCAGAAACTTGTCCAGTCATGAGGCAATCTGATGGGTTCCTCTTTGACGATTGGTCCATGTGGAAACTCCATTATTCGTTTGCAGTTCTACTGAGTGTAGGTCTGTTATGAGATCCCCAAATTCTTCCATATTTGTCTGAGTGCGATGAATACCTCTTGTCTTTTCTTCCAACAATGTTATCATATTAAAATCTTCACCTACTATCCATAGGTCTTTAGGATATACCTCCCTCGGTTTGGTGATGTTTTGTAAGAAGACCCCTTTTTCTCCTAGAATGTGAGGCCCATAAACACCCGTCAAGAGTACCCAATATATGGGTCCCACATGTTTTGAATTACGTGATAATATCCTCGGGAGACTAACATAATCCTCAAATGTTACCTCCACTGGATTCCAAAGGATAGTTAGGCCACCAGAATTGTCTCTTGTGTTTTGAGAAATTACCTCATAATAGGGGTTATAACTCTTTAGGAATTCTTTGAGCTTAACTTCTGCAATATTTGTCTCTTTAAGTATCATGATACTCAACTTTTATTTTCTCAATCTCTCCTTTAGGTGCTGTTGTTTTCCTCTGTTCTTGAGGACTTGGACATTCCAAGATGTGATTATCATTTCAAAGGTTTATTGAGTTGGTGGCGGACTGCTGACAACATTATCACCCTTCCATAATTTACCATCATTTCCCCTACCATTTCAATGGACTCACTCAAGTTCTTCCTACCTCGTTTCTTCCCTCCTTTCCCTTGAGGTCCTTTCTCCATCACTTGACTTTCTTGGGATCCCAAGTGCTCCAGTTCATGCTCTCCTAACATTCCATACTTTTCCTAATATTGTTGAAAAGTATCTTTATATAGTTGTTTATGATCTTCTAAGATAAATCTCTCACAAAGTGTCGCCATTCACTCAAAAGATGTTTCATCACTTTTATTTCTGTGCTAAGGTCTTTCTTTTGGTTGTCGATATCCATATTGGCAGGGTCCACTATTAGCACGGTTACTTCTTTTTCCTTTGGTTCCTCTTCCACTTTTCATTTGGTGTTGCTTTGTTAGGTCCCTATACTACTAGTGTAACCCCTTGTTGTTATTAGTACAACCCCCTTATTCTATTGTTGTGCCCATGTAGTGTCCATATTGTTAATATTGTGCCTCATAGAACTCCACTATTGTTATTATTGTGCCCTTACATTATTATTGTTATGTCAGCGTTGATTATATTATGACCCCTTAGACTCCTGTATATAGAAAGGAGGTCTTGTCATTTGTATCATTCAAGAATTTTTCATTTGTGTAATGTAAAGGAGGTTGCCCCCTCGAAGAGGCTTATTTCTAAGGCATTCATCTATCTTTTCTATCTTTTTGTGAGTTGGTTTCATAACATTTGGTATGAGAGCTTTGGATTCTAGGGTTTCACTGCTCCAAACAGGTCATCGTGGAATTTTTGCAATAACTTATTTTTGTGTGATGTTTTAGAAGCTCAAAAGAACACAATTTGAGATTAAATCTTGCTAAACCTCGGGTCTGAATTTCATATTTTGTCTTGCTATATTTTTGGAGATATGATTTGAGGAATTTAGGGTTTTTGCAAGCTCCTGAATTTCATCTAAAATAGGTCATCATGGAATTTTCTCTATAACGCTTTCACTACAAAGTTTCAGAAGATAAAAAAAAACTATTTGAGAAGAAATTGGTCTGAACCCTGGCTCTGAATTTCAGATCCTATATCGCTATATTTTTAGAGATATAATTTGAGGAAGCTAGGGTTTTTGCAGACCCTTGAATTACATCCTAAACATGTGACCTTGGGAAAATTGTCATAACTTTCTCTCTAAGCATTAGATTGAAATTTCGTAAGAAGTTACAGAAAGATTACAGGTTGTAGTTTGTTTGGGTATAATTTTCAAAACATAATGGAGAAAAAATGACACATGGTACGTAGTACAAGTTCACTCTACTGAACTAGTCTATAATTAGGTCATCACGGGAGATTGGGAATAAATATTTCTTAAGGAATCCAATTGCGTTCAAACTTGCGGATTCAGAAAGAGGACTTAGAGGGCTATTACAAACCAAAATTTTAGAACTTAAAGATCCGAAAGTACAGAGTTACAGTCGTTTCAAGAGCGAGCTCCTAAAATCAAGAAAAAATGAGATGAGGATGTTTGATGGAAAGGATCCGGTAAATTGGACACTACGGATGGAGAAATATTTTGATCTACATGGTGCACCACTGTTACAAAAGGTACGTATTGCTTCTAGTTATTTAGAACCGAATAATTTTTATGGTATAAAGGGCTTTGTTCTCGTAAACCACTTGTCACATGGTCAATTTTCATGGAGGAAATTATAACACATTATGAGGATACAAAGAGAAACACCTTCTTTAGCCAGTTGATTAATCTCAAACAAAAGGATTCAATATCAGAGCACATTGAGGTTTCCAAAAATTAAATATAAGGGTAAGTGATATTCCAATGAAGAAAATGGTTGATGTCTTCATAGGGACTTTAAAGGATAAAATTCAACACGAGGTTCGTCTTTGGGAACCTGATTCATTGGAGAAAGCATTCAGGTTGCAAGAAAAATTGAAAGCGAAATTATGAAAACAAGGAATCCCATCACTTGTGACTATAATTATGGAAGTTTTTTTTCTCCCAGCCTTTTGCAACCTACAAGGTTTACACCTCAACAATTGGAAGAAAAAAGAGAAAAAGGGCTTTGTTACAATTGTGATAGCAAATACACTAAAGGTCATAAGTGTGCTGAGAAGAAATTATTTTACATAGATTATGAAGAGAAGGAAGAAAAGGGTCAAGAAACATAAAAAAGAAGAGGATATACACCAGGAACCCACCCCAGAGAAAAAGAAATGAATCCGACCATATCTTGTAAAGGACTGGAAAGAATTGCCACTCCTCAAACTCTCAAGATAGAAGGACATATCAAGAAGAAAAAGGTTCAAGAAGTGAAAGAGCACATCGAGAAAGAAGAAATGAATCTGACCATATCTTGTAATGCATTGGCCCGAATTACCTCTCCTCAAACTATCAATATAGAAGGACATATCAAGAAGAGAAATGGTCAAGAAATGAAAGATCACATCAAGCATCAAGAAATGGATTTGACCATATCTTGTAATGCATTGGAAGAAATTACCACTCCTCAAACTATTAAAGATAGAAGGACATATCAAGAAGAAAAAGGTAATAGTGTTGATTGATTCAGGCAGTACCCATAACTTTATTCATTGTAAGATAGCCAAGGAATTGAATTGCTTCCTATGTCCAACACGAGAGTGTCAAGTGATGGTTGCAAGTGGAGGAACCATAAATTTCTCTAGAAGGTGCTATTATATCAAGCTATCCATGGGAGAATATATATTGAGTAGCCCAATGTTTTCCATTCCAATGGGTGGTGCTGATGTTTTACTAGGAGTCCAATGGTTACAATCTTTGGGTACGATAGCTTTTAATTTTCAAGAACTTTTCTTGAAATTTTATTGGGAAGGAAAGGAAGTTGAATTGAGGGGTATCGAAGGGAAGCCAGGAAAAATAATCAACTCTAACAACATGACAAAGCTTCTAAATAAATAACAATAGGGCGTAATTGCACAATTATGTTCACTAGAGGATCCCACATCGAAATCATGTATTTCTCCAGATCTCCAAAACATTTTGGACAATCATTCCAAGGTATTTGAGACTCCTCCCACCTATTTGTGATCATGATCATGCTATTCATTTGATTCCAGGAAGTGTTCCTCCAAACATCAGACCTTACAAATATCCATATGCCCAAAGGAGTGGGAACTCATTCAAAAGTTGCAGAAGATCCCAATTCAAACAATATTATGAGAACTTGATAAGGAAGGAAAAATCATATTGGAACCTGAAGCAGTCAAAAAACCAAGAAATCAACAGCTATGAAAAAAATCAATTTCACAGTATCTCATCAAGTGGAAGAACTTACTCGTTGAAGATTCCACATGGGAGGACAAGAATTTATATAGAAGCATCAAAAATTACTCAAGTGTTGAGGACAACACTTTTTGAAGGAGAGGGGCATGTTAGGTCCCTATACTACTAGTGTAACCCCTTATTGTTATTAGTACAACCCCCTTATTATATTGTTGTGCTCATGTAGTCCCCATATCGTTATTATTATGTCCCATAGAAGCCCACTATTGTTATTATTGTGCCCTTACATTATTATTGTTATGTCGCCTCTAATTATATTATAACCCCTTAGACTCCTATATATAGAAAGGAGGTCTTGTCATTTGTATCATCTAAGAATTTTTCATTTGTGTAATGTAAAGGAGGTTTCCCCCTCAAAGAGGCTAAATTTTAAGGCGTTGATGTATCTTTTCTATCTTTTTGTGAGTTGGTTTCATAACATACTTCCTCCCCTTTGAGGGTTTGGTTGGGTTTCCTGGCCCGTCTTCGATGAAGGAGTTTCAACACTTTCCTCATCCTCTTGTAGGATCTCATAATGATCATGATTGCAAAGACCATTTCCACTTGGACCCTGGTTAGGGTTCTGCAATTTTTTCTAATTTTGTTTCCTTCTCTAAACTTCCTAGAATCCCTTTGCATCTTCTTTTGCTTTGTTCTCCCCACTGGATGTAGAGGTTTCTAGTAGTTCTTTCTTGTTCAAATAGTATGCACAGAACATATGTCCATACTCGTGGCACATACGACATTTAAAAGGTATGTGCTTGTATTCTAGATGTTCCTGCCATACCTCATCGTGGTATTCCAACTCTATGAATTTCCGTTGTGGCTCTGTTATGTTCATGTAAACACAGATCTAAGCATACGAAGTGTATCTTCCCTTTCTGGTGGAGTCTGCAACCTTGACACAGTTACCAATGGATTTTCCAATGCCCTCAAGGATCTCTGCATCCCAAAAGTCAATTGACAGAGCAAATAATTAAACCCAAACAGGTATCACTAGGATTTTTTCTTGATTCGGGTTGTAACATTCCTCCCAGTGTCTCATAAAGAGGCCTACATTGTTGAAAAAGTAGGGGTCTTCTTCAAAAAATCGTTCCTTGTCTTCCAAAATGGATAAGATTATTATGAAGAAGCCTTTGGCTCCCACCTTAAAATCTATATGACCTTTTGGCTACCATTTATAGTGGATCCATTTGATTAGATCCCTTTTTGTCAGCCAAACCCCAATAATCTTGCATATTAGGGCATGGTCTTTCATGTATTTCTTGTATGCTTCCAGTTTGTTATTGGGTATGATGAATCTTAGTGATTTCATGGCCCTGGGTAGACACTAACCCCTTAGATGTGCTTGCCATTGGGCACCTAGAACCAGAGGTCCTTTGTTGCCGCCTCCTTGGTGACTAGGGGTGATTTTAGGGGCGAATGTTCGCCCTTTGGCGAAATTAAGGGGTTTTAAATTTTTAGTAGGTGAATATTTTGTATCATAGTACATTTTTACAAATCACCTCAAACAGCCCACCTTATTTTAAGGGAGAGGGTAAAAAAGGTAAATTTAGCCCTTGAAATTAGGAGTTACAACCTTCCATTCCCCATTTTCAAGAATAGTTTTATTTAAGTGAATCCATTCGCCCATTTTC
>APFE031440536.1:6679-25496 GCA_000404065.3 Pinus taeda
CATTTATTGTTATCTTGATGCATGGTGAGAATTGGTATTCTCAGACGGAATAATTCAATAATGTTAATTTGAAGAAGAAGGCGATGGATTGGTAATTTTTTACCCTTTCCATTGCGAGTATACTTTAGTTTCTACCCTAAAACAAATCAATGGTCAAATCCATATCCACACGTTATGTGTTGTCAGAAAGTTGCAGTTTTAAGGTGATTGCTTTATTAAGGTGTTGTAAACCTTCAAATGCATGTATGAACGCAAGATTACATTCCAAATTTTTCAAAATATCAAAATAATACAATGGAAGTATAGTTGAAAATAATTATATGATTTTGTATTAATGGAGAAAATGGTTACATAAGTTGTAACGTATCTCCCTAGTTTAGGATCAGTTCCTAGAGTTTAGGAGTTTGGTTGCAACTTCCTAATTCCTGGTGTTGTACTTAATGATGTAATCTTTCATTCATGAATGTAGAGTATACGAGAGTGATCTCTCTGTTCTTAGCGTAGTCTACAGGTGCAGGCCTCACCTGTGAGCTACATCTCTTTTTTCAATTCTGTTCACATTTTATCTTGGTATCAGAGCTCAGATTAGGCAAGCTTGATCTTTTATCACCTTTGTGGCTGAAGTGCCTTTGTGGCCAGCTTGCTCTTGTGGCAGAATTGCCTGTGTGGCTTGAGGTGCCTCTGTGGCCGCGTGTACACAAGAGCTTTGTGCTCAATTGAGCAGGTGGACTGCAGAACACCTGGCTCGGACTCAAATGTTTTTAATTTCTGAGTAGAAGGGGGTTGGCGCTCTTTTCGTGCTGACAGTTGTGCTAGGAAGTGCAATTGGCGCGTCTGTTCGGCCATTAATCGCGCCACCGTGCAAAAATACCAGACTGGCGAGGAATTTCACGGAAAAAATGACGCCAAGCATTTTTCCTTGCATCGATTTCATCTGGGTGCATGTTTTTCACTCGGGAGCGCGCCAATTCACCTTCAAGGGGATCTGCGGGAAGCCTCATCTTCGATTGATGATTTGCGAGGGGAGCAGATCGGAGAAGTTGCAGATCTATCTGGGAGAGGCAGATCAGATCAATTTTGATCAGAGCAATTTTTCGGTTGTATTGAAAAACAACGAATTTTCTCATCGGAGTGGGATTGATTTTGCAGATTTGTCAGATATTGCAGATCAGTGGCAGAAAAGTGACAGATCGATTTGAAAGGTATCGATTTTTTTTTACTGTTGGGTAGATTCATTTTGTAGATCTGATCAGAATGAGTAATACGATGGAATCTTATCTTCACGAGTCTCGCAAACTCGATGGATCTAACTTCACAAAATGGAAGTTTAAGATCCAGACCTTGCTTGAGGGTGCAAATGCTTAGTCCATAGTTACAGGTGAAGAGCAGAGACCGAACGCAGGGACACAGGAGAAAGAATGGGATAAACAAGAGAACAAGGCGAAAGTTTTGATGAAGATGTCTGTGAAGGACAACATTATCCTGCACATCAGAGACTGTAAAATGTCCACGAAGATCTGGACAACTATCAAAAATCTCTATCAGACCCAGAACACAAGTCGAATTATGGCGCTTAAAAGAAAGTTATTTTCAATGAGGATGGACGAAAGTGAGATTGCAGCTGCATTTGTTGCGTGAATTAAAGATGTGAAAGACGGATTGGGGGACATCGGAGAGGTGGTGTTTGACTCTAATCTTGTCTCAATCACACTAAACGGGATGCGTGATGAATTTCAAATGTTCGTCACTGGATTGGCGGCAAGGGAGAAAGCACCCACATTTGAAGATCTGACAGGGATCTTGCTATAAGAGGAGGAGCGGCAGCAGAACCTGAACTCCCAGAGTGATGATCTTGCGTTGATGGCAAAACAACGATAATTCAGAGGGAACCAGCCACAACAGCAATCACAGCAGAAAGGAGGAACATCGTAGAAGAGTCCATATAAAGGTATGCTGGCAAATAATCCTGTAAAGAAATGTTATTATTGTGGAAAGAAGGGTCATGTACAGAATGTATGATTTAAGAAGTAGGCTGATGATGCAAAGAGGAAGCAGGCAAGTGCAAAGCACAAAGGATACTTTGTTGAAGAAGATGTTGAAGAAGATAAAGATTTCAGTCATGAATTTTGACTGTTCACAGTTGACTGTGCCCTTTCAGGATCTAATGAGGACGATATTTGGTACGTCGATTCTGGAGCATCCTCTCACATGACAGGTAAAAAGGAATTTTTTGATAGTCTTGAAGAAATTACATACGAATAAAAAATCTATTTAGGAGATGATAGTGGATACGAGATTAAAGGTTATGGGGTGATTCCAGTCAAGTTACCAAATGGAAAAATTAGTCACCTTAAAAATGTTTTATATGTACCTGGAATTGAGAAAAATCTGATATCTGTATCCATGATGGCTGATCAAGATATGCAAGTCGAGTTCTTCAAGACTTATTGTGTGATAAAGGATTGCAGGAAAGAAATAGTTGCAACAGGCATGCACGTTGGAAGCCTATAGAGACTGGATGTAAAGAGTATATCAAAGCGAGCCATGGTTGCAGAAGGATCGACAACCGAACAACTCTGGCATTAGAAATTCGGTCACTTGAATTTGCAGGACCTCATGCTATTGCAGAAGAAAGGTATGGTTGAGGGGCTCCCTATCTTTCGTAATATTCAGTTAAATTGTGATGGTTGTGCCTTAGGTAAAATGCATAGAGAACAGTTTCCTGTGCATGATAGGAGGAAGGAAACAGATATTTTAGAACTAGTGCACACTGATATATGCGGACCTATGCAGACAAGGTCACTAGGAGGAGAGTATTATTTTCTGTTATTTATTGATGAATGCACTAGATATTCATGGGTTTATTTTCTGAGTAAGAAAAGTTAGACTTTCCAGTGCTTTATAGAATTTAAAACCTTGGTGGAAAAACAGTATGGTAAGAGTATAAAAATTCTCCGATCTGATCAAGGGGGAGAATACAAGCTAGGGGAATTCATGAAATTCTGCAAATCTCACGGGATTGTTCAGCAGTTTACAGTGCCACACACACCACAGCAAAATGGAGTTGTAGAGTGCAAAAATAGAACCTTAGTGGAGTGCGCAAGGAGCATGTTACAAGGTAAGGGTCTGCTTAATAGTTTTTGGGCAGAGGCTATTAATACTGCTGTATATTTGAAGAACACAAGTCCTACCAGGTATCTTGGCTTCAAAACTCCTTTTGAAGCTCTATATGGATTTAAACCAGTAGTAAACCATCTAAGAGTATTTGGGTCAAAAGCATTTGCCCATATACCCAAAGCTGATAGGAAGAAATTAGACCCTAAAGTAGTTAAATACATCTTTGTTGGTTATGGTAGAGAATTTAAAGCATATAAATTATTCAATCCTAAGTCTCATAGGACATTTGCAAGTAGGGACGTAATGTTTCATGAACAGGTACAGGAAGGGAAAGATGACATTGGTGATGATTGGCACATTCCATTGTTGATGGATGAAAATAGCGAGGATGAAAGAGAGCAGGAGCAAAAAGAAGAGCAAAAAGAAGTACAGGAAGAAGGTGATAATACAAGCCCATTTAGAGCTGAAGAAAACAAATTTGAGGTAAGTCCCCTACCAAGGAGATCAGGTAGGAAGACTCAAAAACCATTAAAATTGATAGACTATGCTTTGATGTCAAATGTTTTGAACATTGTAGAGCCCACTAATTACAAAGAAGCTAGTCAATTTAAGGAGTGGAGGGCTGCAATGAATGAAGAGATAGAACCTATTCTTAGAAATGACACTTGGGATTTAGTTGAACTGCCTAAGAATAAAACACCCATAGGATGTAAATGGTTGTTTAAACCAAAAATGAATGTAGATGGAAGTATAGAGAAATTAAAAGCTAGGCTGGTTGCAAAAGGATATTCACAGCAGGGAGGTATAGGCTTTGATGATACTTTTGCATCTGTAGCAAAGTTAAATACAATCAGAATGCTTATTGCTTTAGCTACTAAATATAATTGGGAGCTACACCAGCTTGATGTTAAATCTGCATTTTTAAATGGTGAGTTAAAAGAGGAAATTTACTTAGTACAACCAGAAGGGTTTGTAAAGCAGGGGCAGGAACATCTTGTTTGCAGATTGAAAAAGGCTTTATATGGCTTAAAGCAAGCACCCCGGTCTTGGTACGAAAAGGTTGATTCTTTCTTTTTAGAGTATGGCTTCCATAGAAGTTTAAATGACCCAAATTTGTATACCAAGTACAACAAGCAAGGGCAGATTATTCTGATTTCTTTGTATGTAGATGACATGATTATAACAGGAGATGCAGATGACTTAATCAGAGGAATCAAAAGGCTTATGGCACAAGTTTTTGAGATGAAAGATCTCGGAAGCCTTCATTACTGTCTGGGACTAGAAGTATGCAGAGATACTGGGAAAAGTTTTCTTACCCAAGGGAAGTATGCCAGAAATTTGTTGGAAAAGTTAGGTATGGATCAGTGTAGATCAACAGCGACACCTTTGCAGCAGAATCTGAAGTTGTGCAGTGACGATGGCACTAAGGAAGTTGATGCTACAATGTACAGACAACTGGTTGGCAGCTTGATATATCTCACAACAACCAGACCTGACTTGGCATACTCTATTAGTGTGTTGAGCCAATTCATGTCGAAACCACTTGAAAGTCACTGGGTAGCAGCAAAAAGTGTGTTGAGGTATCTTTGTGGTACTGTTAACTATGGCATTTTATAAACTGATGCATTTGATGTTATTCTAGCAGGTTTTTCAGATTCAGACTAGGCAGGTAACTTGGATGATCGAAGGTCCATCACAGGCTACGCATTCAGCATAGGATCCGGGGTCATAGCATGGAGCAGCAAGAAGCAGAGTACTGTAGCCTTGTCTTCGTGTGAAGTTGAGTATCAAGCATTGTGTGCAACGACGTTTGAAGCGATCTGGTTGAGAAGGCTTCTCAATGATGTAGGAAAAGAACAGAAGAATTCCACTTCCATCAAAAGTGAAAACCAGATCACCATTAAATTGGCATACAATCCAGTGTTTCATAAAAAACACCAAACATATAGACACTCAGTTCCATTTTGTCAGAGAGAAACTACAGTCAAAAGAAATTATTGTTGAATATTGTAAAACTTGTGACAATATGGCTGATATTTTTACAAAGCCTCTTGCACGTGTGAAGTTTGAATTGTTTAGAGGGATGCTAGGAGTCCAGGACAACCCTTTCTCCATTAAGGGGGAAAGTTGAAAATAATTATATTATTTTGTATTAATGGAGAAAATGGTTACACAAGTTGTAACGTATCTCCCTAGTTTAGGATTAGTTCCTAGAGTTTAGGGGTTTGGTTGCAACTTCCTAATTCCTGGTGTTGTACTTAATGATGTAGTCTTTCATTCATGAATGTAGAGTATATGAGAGTGATCTCTCTGTTCTTAGTGTAGTCTCCAGGTGCAGGCTTCACCTGTGAGCTACATCTCTTTCTTCAATTCTGTCCACATTTTATCTAGTATTTATTTATTTTTATTTATTTATTTATTTTTTATTATAGAAATAGAAAGGATTTTTAAAACTAAAATCTATTGTTGTGGAAGTAGAAAGGATTTTTAAAGCTAAATTCTATAATTGCAGGTAACTTTTTCTGTGCTTGTGACGTTCTCAACGACCTTTTTGGGTGTATCATATCAAATTTATGTGACTTTGAAGTTATGCATATCTGCTGCCTATGACCCTTGCTTCTGTTCCCAAAAGCCAATTCACAAGGAGTCCAACTTGCAAGTTGCAACCAAGCGAAGATAATTTGGTAGATGGGAGCCGGGTAAGTAAAGAAATTCACCAACTTCACCAACCCACTTAATGGATAGCTCATGGCATATCCCGAAGTTTATTTTTTCTAAGAGACATTGACCTTAATGTGGAACCAAAAGGAATAGTGTATTATATGATAAAGAAAAGAGAACGATAACAATACTATGAACAAAATTTGTTGTTCAAACCATTTAATTTGTCATCATTGTCTAAGAAAATTGTGAACAATAGTGTCAACAATTTTTTTCCAAACCATTTAATTTACGGTCACACTATTAGATGTGATATCGAGCGGCTAGGAATTAGTATCTACATTTGGGAATCGGGCTTTTGAAGCTCAAGCCATATATATTCGTAAGTGAGCTAATTTTCCATGGTTTTTAAAAAAAAGAGATTGACCAATTTCTATGTTTTTGTAAAGATGATTCGCCCAAATTTATAGTATAAAATTCTTTTACCTTAAAAATTGTCAAAATTGTATAAATATTAAAACTATAGAAATTTTGCATGATTTACAAATAAAGCCAACAAACATTTATATTTCAATTATGGGACAGCAAGAATCGCCAAGGTCTAAAAACTAAGACCAAATGTTCCCATCCTAAAATTTTCTATATATATATATATAATTAAGCAAAGCCTTTCAGTAGAAAATCACTGAATAAAGAATTTTTACCGATCTATTTTGAATCAACCAAGGTGGTCATCATCAGACCAGCAGACCATGGCCAACGACTTAAATAGAAGAACAAATGTAGAGAACAAATTTAAGTAAGACTTATAGTTGAACAAAATATTAAATCATGATATTAATTATTAATATATAAAAAACAAAGTATATTAAGTAACGACTAAATTAAATGACTATTTTAAAAAAAATAATATTTAAATTAATTAATGAAAACCAAATATACAGTTGAAAAATAATAATTTAAAATAATGATATTAGTTTATTAATTTATTAAAATATTAAAAAGTAACGCTATATTAAAACCAGTTTTTCGAGAAATAATAATTAATTTTTATAATAAAAAATCAAAGTCAAACTCTAAACAAGGAGGGAAGTCAAAAATTAAAAAACGATCATAAGAACCATCATTTGTATAAAATAATAAGTTAATGGAAATAAAAAAAAATAATTAAAAATAATTAATGGAAAAATAAAATAAATAAATAAATAATATGAATTTTTTAAAATTATTGTATATTTTAAAATAAACCGTATTTCACATCTAAAAATCCTGAAAAATGCATACAAACGTTAATTTTAAAGCCTGCTACCACCTTTACTATCTTGTCACTATTTTCCTCATATTTTGTTGTTACATTGTGAGTGTCATCTCTTTCTTTTCAATATTTTCCTCATATTTGTTGCTCTTGTCACTATTTTCCTCATATTTTTCTATTACCTCATTAGTGTTTTCCACTTGTCACTGTTGTCTCTCTCTCTTGTCACTGTTTTCCTCACATTTTGTTATTGCCTCATCATTGTTTTCCTCACTGATCATTATTTAATGCAAGATGAATCCATGTTCTATCTACTTACTAAGTTACTACTTTGTCCTTGTTTTCTTGCTACTTCATTGTTAATTCATGTTAATGCAAGATGGAGCCTTGTTCAATCCTGATCATTTTTATTTCTAACGTATCACACTCAGTTTTAGATTTTTGTGATCCAGCTATGAAAGGACTATGAAAACCAAATTTCCCCGTGTTTTGCTGCTACTGAAAACCTTCTCCTTGTTTGTTTCCTGCTTCATTATAATGCAACATGCAACCATGTTCAATCCTGATCAATTTTATATCTGATTTGGCCTTAACACTGCAAGATGGAACCATGTTCAACTATGATCGGTTTTATCTCTGAGGTGTCACACTCAGTTTTAGTTTTTGTGATTTGGACATGACAAGAATATTCACACCAAATTTCCATGGCGAGAAAATCCCAATATCATGCTGCAAGAAGAAGATACTTTCTTTATATGTTTGATATGGTGCATGTTTTGCTGCAACTAACTCTAGTTTCTTCATGATTATAAATGAAAGATGAATTATGGATGTCCAATTAGTATAAGAATGAGTTCCAATTGTAAATGTGGATTGAGACAGTAAAGTGCAACAGTTTTATCTCTGAGGTATGACACTCATCTTTAGCTCTTCATTATTATTTATGCAAGATGGAACCATGTCCAATCCTGATAAAAATGTATTAAGTGACAAATGGACCATGGATGCAGATAGTGAAGTAAGCAGTTTTATCCCCGAAGCATCACAGTCAATTTTAGCTTTTGTGATATGGCCTCGAAATTACTATTCAAACAAATTTTTTATGATGAGAAAATGCTAATAATGTATTCAGTGCCAATCATGTTGTGAATTGAGACACAAAAATGCAACAGTTTTGTCTCTAAGTTTTTTGCACATTTTATAGGATTTTTCAAAGTAGTCCATTCAAGTTGTCGTGGTTTTCATGAGAAACATGAGGATATTTTCGAAACCTAAATAAAACCTTTCAAATGTAGGAATAAGTCATCACACTCTATTTTATTACAACAGTAGCTTGAAATTATGAACATATGTTCATTGACTAATAAGAATGAAAGATATTACCATACCATTAAGAGCATGGGAATCTAATGACATTTACCTTGCATTTGGTATGGGAACATGATGATGGATAATAGAATTATTTTTTCTCCTAAGAAGGATACTCTATCATGAATATTTTGATGAGCAATTTTATATAGATTTTATACTCTATATGCAGGTGTACTTTGTTCAGATCTTTCAAAACTTTTCGCATGCTTGTTAATTATTTGGAATATTCTAAAATCTGCAACCCATATAAGGATGGTTGTTGTTGCACTTAACTAATACTTTTCATACAATTGACTTCTCTCACATCCATCAGATTTCAAGAATATTCTAGAATTTGCGATCAACATAAAGGTGATCATTTAGAACTAAAGTAGTAAGAACACATTTAAGTCATTTAGAACTAGAGCAGCAAGAAAACATTTATAAAACAAACTCAGAAGATATCCATCAGATAGAGAAACTGTTGATTTCTAAATGTGCTTGTTTCATTTCAAATCATTGGAAAAGGAAATATGATATTCTCTAGTATAGGTCTAACTGAAAATCAATGTTCATCTTGTACACCAACTTAAAGCTCAGTCACCACGAATTACATTTTCTCACATCATGCAGTTTCCTACAGTAATAAAAGTTATAACAAAAGCAGATGGATTTTTATATGCTAAGGAAATTTATTTGCGTCTAGCATGTAACATCAATCAATGTAAATTGTGAATTGTGAAATACTGTTTTTATGTAATAAATGTTCATTTCCAAGACTAAAGTTTAGCCTAAAGGAGTTATAACTTTAAACCAAAGAACCAGAATCATTTGTTTATTATCTCTTTGGACATAAATTCTACTTATGATAGTTTTCAATGGTGCTTTGACAATATTTTTTTAGTAACCATCATTAGTTATGCCTATAGTATACAAGAAATTACTATTTATGTAGAGAAGTCTAGAGGGAAGCCCTGTTTATGATGAATTAGGCTTGAATAATGACTTCACCAAGTTCATTTCACCGCGGGTCAATCTTGTTTTCTTTTCTTGTTGGTTCACATTTCCTGAGTACAAGTCTTTTAGACATCTGTTTCAATAATTGATCTGAGGAGGATCAAATATTATGTTCATAGTACATTAAAGTTTCTTTTGTTTCTCTTCATTTAGGAAACACATTATTTCATTTAGAGGATTATTTTACATATAAACCCAAATGAGTTCATAAACTTCAAGGTCTTGATTTTCGGAATCATTCTCCTAACCATTTTGGCAGTGAAACAACACCTTGATCATCATGTGGATGGGTCTACATTGAAACAACACTTGTAGGCCGTGCCGATGGTAGAGGAGGAAATGAAGAATCCTACCACACAAAATCCTTAATAAGAGCAAGGAAGTGACAATGCGCAATGATCATGAAAGCACTATCTCACAATGGAAGTTTGGGGCTAACAACATCGGAGAGGAAGAGAGGAATACTTAAGGGTTTCATGATGTCCCAGGTGGAGGTAGCTAAACCCTCCCAATTACCCCAAGGGTTCAAGGATAATCCTATCATGAAGGAAGAGTCGTCATTGGAAGGCATCAATTTCGAGGGGAATTTCAAAACCGCAATTTTAAAACTATTTGGTTCGACCAGTGTCGAACACAAAATAACATTGGTAATTTGATTTACAAAAATACCAAAGTAAATATTTGGTTAGAAGAATGGTTTTTGATTTGGGATGTTTGTAGCATGGAAGTCTTTGATGTTGTAAGTGAAAAATATGGATTCAAAGAAAATTTCAAATCAATAATGGAAATTTTAGTTGCTTTTCACATGTAATAGGTGTTTTGTAGGGAAAGAATTTCAAAACGAATTTGTCTATCAATTTTGACAGTTTTCATAACCTTAGTGATTTTTCAAGCAATCTTGATGAAGGAAGTTGATTGGTTTGAAAAGTTGTAGTCATATTTCATAGATAAATTGACCTATAATTCCATTCCTTAGTGTTGTGATTATAACATGAGAAAAGAGTCCATAGTACATTTTGATAATTGACTTTTGTGTGGGCACCAAGAATTGGTTTGAAAAATTTGTAGTCGTATTTGATAGAAAAATTGGCATATAATTCCATTTCTGGTGTTGTGATTATAAAATTAGAAAAGTGTCGATATTACATTTTGAAAATTGAATTTTGTGTGGGCACCAAGAAAAAGACATCGAGCTTCTCCATTAATGCCTACAAACTTTACATTGTAAATGGCCACATTTAAAAAAAAAATGTATTTGGTTCAAGGAAAGCTTAATAGTAATTCCACAATTGTACCAAACTCATTCTATCCCTAAGAAAACCCATTTCTTATCCTTTTGTATGAATAATGTTTTTAAGCTAGACCTCATAGGGAGCAATGGGGAGGATGCATATTATTTAACCATGGAATAATTTGCAAGGTAAGTGGTGGTTGTGAATTAGTGACCAAACTCCAAACTTGGAGCAAGGAAACTTAGGATCTTTCCTACATGGTATTGTGGTTATCCATCCATTACAAAAGGTTTCCTCATCATGGAGTTCACTATTTATATAAATATGGAAACGAGGAGAGGGTTTTGGTTCATGGAGGATGGGACCCACTCTATGAATCCATGACACCTTAGTTGCAACCCGTATGTAGAATATTCATATAAGGTGTCAATATGGGCCAAATTACCTTTTCTCTTGTGAGAATATTGGGGCTCCTAGAGTCTACAAGCCATTGCCATTGGGTAAATTTACTTTTGAATCCATAAGCTAGTACTGATGTTTACAATATCTAAGCCCTGATGTGTATACCTAACTTTGACAAATGAAATTGTTCCATCTTCTAGGGGTGTAACAGGAATAATAGCACAATTGTGACATTAGTGGCAACACTCCTCTTGTTGGTTTCACTATAGGAAGACTGTTTTAGAAAGGGTAAGTTGAGGTATCCATTGGATTCTTAAAATTAGGAAGGGAATATAATTCCCATTGTTCAATGTGACAAAGCAACCAATAGTGATAGAAACTCCAATAATTCCCAATCATGCAGTTGGTCGAACTAAAATTGCGAGAGAGTGAGAAAAAATTTGCACAAATTGGGAAAGATGATATTCATTGAGCAACCTTTTGAATAAAACAATATTTTTATCAAGGTTTATAAACATGACCAAGTTGTGATGTGGCCTTTACAAAATAATTAATAGTGAATCATTTAGATAGTCATAGATTTGTAAGGAATTTAAATCACGGATATGAATTGCCACTATGATCCCTATACTAAACATGTGAACTTGCATTATCTGTATTAATCTAAAAATAGTGTGTATGATAAGTTTTATCCAAAACACAACATTTTGATGTGTTTCTCACGTAGTTTTGTCTACTAATCAAGGTTTTTATTCAAAAATGTGATCTATTCATTGTTTTCGACTTCCATGTAGGTTTTGGGCATTAATGAATTGGTTTGGGACATAAAAAGGTGTGTTCAATACTAGCTTCATCAAAATAACGATGGATTTATTTTTCCCAACTATAAAAAATAAGGAATAAAAGGCACACTTTAAATAACACATGGAATACCAAAAATAAATGGTGAGTTGTATAGCATTTTCCATTCAAAAAATTTAAGTTTGATAGCGTCCAATGACAATCAACCATTTTCCTTGTTATCAAATCATTGACAAGAAAGTGAATAAATAGCTATTAAGGAGGACAAGAAGGTGATTTCCCCAACTTGGGCATTTCCTTTGCTAGAATAGTGTGTTTCATGAGACTAAAGAGTTTTGTCTAAAGGTAGTTTGATCTTTCGCCTTTTAATCAATGGCACTAGGAAAACAATGAAATTAATTTCTTTTGTGAATTGGGATTTCGTAGTGCAACAATGTCCTCTTTCATTGCAATGTTTCATGTTTTAATTTTTTATGATTCGATTTAGAAAGTATTTTTAACATACATTACGTTAAATCTAATTACTCAAATACATATATAAAAAAATAAATTAACAACATTCTTTTACCATACTACAAACTATGGCATTCCATAGAATTTAAGGTTGGCAAGACATGGTTCATTGGTATGTACGTTGGTTTTTATGTCATATATCGATTTAAGAAAACCCTTCAGTGCACAATACACATTTAAGCATGGTGATTTAATGCTTTGGTTCCCAATTCCAAAAGGTTTTGATATCCCGAGACACTTGGCATCTCTTGCACATCGCGATCGTGGCTTGGGGATTTGATGGTCCTCAGCAACAAGGGTTTGTTGAGGTAGCCAACACCCCTGCCCCATGCCATGAACGATGTCATTTGGGTTTTCTTCGCCTCTGTCTGTTTTCTCTCGAACTGGGTAAGTTGTTCTCCATAGCGATGACAGTCTCTGTCTACTAGAACCCTTCTCACCAGTGCGCTGCAACAAGTGCTATCCCTCGGGTAACTATGAATAGTTTCTCCCTATAGGTTTGGTTATCGTTAATATCACTTGTCCATTTTTTTTAAGCACAAGTAAGAGTTCTGACCAAACTGTGTTCAACTGTGCAGATGGTTCCTGCTTATGCACACTCTTTATCCTCGAATGGAATTGATTTCAAAAATGTTTGTCCTCACCTAGGTAAAGAATGTGATACTAGCAAAGTTTTGGGATCTACGTCTTCTTCCAAGAGAAGGGAGCAGAGTCTAACCCCGAGTTCTTGGCTTATTGGTGCAAGTGTGTTTCACAGCTCCAGGGCTATCTCACTGGTAACCATTTGTTTCAATTTTATCTTCCAATCGTTACTACTGCTTGGTGAGGTTCCTCCTAACATCATTTTGGTTTTGGTTGCAAGTACCTCCTCTTGCCGAACCTTCCTTCTTGGCGTTTCGACCTCAAGAGAAATGTACGCATGCTTCTTCTGTCTTTGCTACCTTCTAGGTTGGTTTTAATACTGAACCCATGACAGGTTTATCATTCTGCAAGCCTTTCAGTTGCCTCACTATTTCACATGAGATTGTCCGGTTGAGGCATTGCCCTGACTTTCCTCAGGTGTTGTGTTCTAGTGGCTCTCACACCTAGGGCCCAAATGGGTGACCCAATCTTTGTTTTTAATAGTGGCTGGGAATCCATTTGTGCTTGTAATTTATGAATCCATCATGGTATAAGGATTAATGTATTATCTTTTTAACTATGATGTAAACAAATGTTAGATATAGTTCCCTACATGAACAGTTCAATACATGGTTGTTCGACTAACCTAGTTGAGGTTTTGTTTGCTTGTTTAATTTAAGATTCCTTGCATAATAGATTTTTGCTGCGTAATTTCTTCAAAAGTTGAACCTTGTGTCAATGGCAAGGTTGAATGTAATGTTTTCTTGGTTAACAGACAATATCGTGAATTCCATTCGAACTTTTATGTTCATTATGTTTGACTGTCTCAAATTGTATCTGTTCTCCACAAGGTTTGTACATCTCTTATTTTAATTATATTATGAATATGTGAAGGCTACAACAACATGTTTTGTTGGGACTTGTCTGTGTGTAGCCAGTCCATTAACTTCACAATGATGTTTGGTTAATATCTATGGAAATTACTATATTCACTCTTGACACCAAGGTGCAGGTTCCCTTGATTTTCAACATTGTTTTGATGTATGTAGTTTTCCATTTCCCTCATGTGACTCTTCAAGAGATTTCTCGGTTTTTAATTCATGCTTTTCATGCATTATTTGAATTATATTTTTTCCAGACTACAACTATTGCACCACAGAATAGTAATGGTTATTTGTTCAAGTACATAGTTTAATTCGTTCTAATCTAAGACACATAATAAATGACTCTTCATTACCTAACACATACATAATATTTATAATACTTCATCTATTAATAATCATCTAATAGCACTAACAGTACCATTTTATTATTATTAATCATTGATATAAAAGTTTAGTTACCTCTTCGGGAAGATATCACCACCCAATCGTGAGTCTGGGAATTACGTCCAGACTCTCCCCCGAGCTCTTCCTCCTCCAAACAATAGTTATGAGGTCTATCACAGTATGGTATTTTGAGGCATCAGAACTAACTGTCCTACCTCAAGTCACATACCTTTATGACTGTAATAATATTTCCCACTTGTTTATTCCACCCATCTCAAGGAATTTCTGATGGAAGTATTCTTCTCTCTTGACCAATTCAATATTTTCCTCCCTCCATTTGCCATCCCCCTAGGCATTCCTCGAATACATTTTTTTGAGCATACAGGTGAGTATAGGATGTTAACAACTCTTTCTTTCAGTTCTTGTCAAAAATAATTTAAATCTTAATATTAATTACCTGTAAAAATGATCTAGCCACCAAGGCATAATTATTTAATGTTCTTTATTTTGATGACAAAGTCACAATATAAAATAAAGTAATAAGTAAAAACAATAACACAATTTAAATGTTTGTATAACATGGGGTGTTACATCTTCCCCCCCCCCTCTGAGGAACATCGTCCCTGGTGTTCTCTCTGAATTATGAAAATAGTGCACGATAAGATTTCTGCATGAAATCCTCTTCTTCCTAGGTGGCTTCTTCTAGGCCAAAGAGCTTCCATTGCAATTTAACCTAGGTGATGGCTCGTTTCCGCAAGGTTGTTTCTCTCCGCTCAAAAATATGAAGAGGTTCTGCCAAAAATTCTCCATCCGGTTCGACCTACACATTTTCACAGACTATCATCATAAACTTTCAAAGAACAAACTATACACTACTTTTTTTATTAACTGTTTTGCCTGTAGATTTTCCCAGTTAATCATATGTTGAGGGTTGTACACATATTTTTTTAACAAGGAGACATGGAAAGTATTGTGAACCTAGATATGGCTTGGTAATGCGAGCTTGTACGTTATAGGTCCAATTTGTTCCAAAACTTGAAAAGGACCACAATACAGAGGCTCTAACTTAGCACAACCCCTTCACTGAAAGGTACATTTCCTTGGCTTGACTCACAAATACACGTGATGCCCCACCTGGAACTCCCTGTAAGTTCTTATTTTGTTCGCATAAACTTTATGTCTATCCTGAGTGGCTTTTAAGTTCTGACAAATTTTTTTAATTGTCTTCTCCATCTCGGCTAACATATTGGGACCCAATGTTAGTCTATTGATAGGACTATTCCAATCTATGGGCACCCTGCATTTCCTTCCATACAATGCCTCAAAGGGACTCATTCCCAATGATTCATGGTGTACATTATTATAAGTAAACTCTACTAAGTGGAGGTAATCTTCCCACTTATGTGGCTGTTGCATCTAAAAAATTCTTAACATATATTCTAATACTTGTTTCACTCACTTCGTCTGACCATTCGTCTGAGGGTGGTATGTGGTACTAAATTGGATCTGTGTGCCTAATTCAGAGAAAAGAGTTTTCCAAAATTTGGATGTAAAATTTACATCCATGTCATAAATTACCACCTTGGGTATTTCATGCAATCTAAAAATTTCTCTCATAAAAATATCTACAATTTCAACAATTTTTTGTAAGTGGATTTTATTGGTATAAAATGAGCGTTTTTCTTAGCTTATCAACCACCACCATAATTGAGTCATGCTACTTTTTAGTTCGGGGCAAACCCCTGATGAAATCCAAGGTAATTATCTCTCATTTCCACTCAAGATTAGGCAGTGGTTGCAGTAGTTCGGCGGGGTGTTGATGTTCTTCTTTCACTAACTGACACTCCAAACATTTAGCTAAATATTTAGTATTACCTTTTCTTAAACCCAACTAGAAATAACATTTCTTGATAGCTTAAAGTAGTTTCTTGTACCTTGGGTGGGAAACATATGGTTTGCTCTGAAATTCATCTAATACCAATTGCTTAACACAACTTTGATTAGGAACATAAATTTGATTTTTGAAAGTTAACAGTTTATCCAAATTTATGCCATATTCAGATTGTTCCCCCTTATTTTGAACATTAATTTCCTGCTGCCAAAGAAAGGCACATTCCGGGTCTTTAAGAGATGCTTCTTTAATTATATTAGGGAGATTTGATTTCACTTGACTGAATTGCATTTCATAGATACAATGCAGTTTTTTGCTTAATGCATCAGTAACCTAATTTTCTTTCCCCTTAAGGTGCTTCATTTCAAAGTCAAATTCACTTAAGAAGGTTGTCCACCTGGCTTGATGGGAATTTAAACTGGATTGATTAAAGAAATTTGTAACACTACTATTATCTGTTAATAGCAGAAATTTCTTCCCCAGTAAGTAGTGTCACCACATTTTAAGTGCATGCACTACTGTTGTTAATTCAAGATCATAAGCAGAGTATCGGTGCACATATTCCTTCAATTTGCAGGATTCATAAGTTATAAATTTACCTTCTTGTGTTAATACTCTGCCAACGTCTTCCTTACTGTTACCGGGAATAGTGTCCACTTAGAGCTACTATTCCCACTAAGACTGGTAGCTATCTTAGAAACAAACAAGTTAAAACTACTTTCGTTTCCCTTTATGAAAAATAGTTAAGAGGGGAACATAGGACACCAACCTTTGTATTGCGCTTGGTTCGTTGCTCAGTTCCTCTCCTTCTCGATAGATCCTTGCCACTCCTTCTTTGTCTACATAGCTTCAGAGAGCACCCGTGGAATCAAAGCAGCATAATACTATCGAAGAACATAGATCTATATTCATAAACAACATAGGACCAGATATGTATTAACCACACAAATGCATATACAATCAAACATACATGAATGTGGAGGAAAACTTGAATAGCTTTATTAATATCAAGAATAGCAAGAGGATTACGACCAATTGTTCTAACCCAGCATCATCCTCCAGCAAGAAAGCCCTTCTTCACCTCAAGCAAAGCTTAGATCACCTAACACTATGATATTACACCAAAAAACCAACAACACTTCTCTACAAGATATAAAATTCCAGCCTCTGGATCTCTATGATGAGGGACCCATATATAGATGATTGTAGGGGGTGAGTCAACTTCTGGGATTTTTATTAGTGTCCTCTCTCTAATAGTTCTTGATTCCACTTGGAGATTGATGGTCTCTTACTCATCCTTGGTTGAAATCAGAGAGGCAAGTGTCAGAGGGGAAGTTTCTGGAAGATTCCATGATCTTCCACCTCGCAAACTGTCCCTGCCATTTGTCCATTCTTGCCCATCGCACCCTACAGAGGGGCCATCCAGTATGCATCGCACCCTTTACATTGGGAAGGTGATATGCATCGCACCCCCTGCACTGGGCATTCAGTATGGTCCAATTTTGACCATTTTTGAGCAGTTTTCTGTGGAGAACTTCTGGGAGATGATGTAATCAGCTGACCTTGTTCCTTTAGGTAGTGAAGCAAAACTTTTAGGGACTTAGGAACCCTTAGTTTATGGAAATTTACGATTGGGGTTGCAGTGCCCAAAAATGTCGATAACAGTTGCCCCCTAAAGCATGAGGTCGTTAATCTTTTGATGTCGGGTGAAATGCTTTACCATGAGGATCCAAAGTTTTTTCGAACTGGGAGGCGACCTATAATAAGATAGAATACAATACATTATCTTCATAATATTTTTCATGATCTAGCTGAGGCAGGAATTCCCATGCTCAGCTTTATAAATTCACTTTCATGTACATAAGACAGACAACCGTCTGTGTAGCAAACTAATGATTCAGACGGAGTCATCATCCTTGATTTGGATGATCATCTGCTTGGAAATGATGTACATTTGATGTCTTTATATTCCTGAATATATCGTAGTCCAGATGGATGAAACTAGATCCAGGGTCTTCAAAACTTGTTCTATCTTCACTCGGAGTACAAATCGATCCATGTGAAAAATGTTCTGGAGTCAAACATGGAAAGACATCGCCTGATTACCAACTAATGATGTAAGCTGTTAACAGGCACGAGAGGAGTCACCAATAATGACAATGACCCTCAAGGTACTGAAGTAAAATTCGCATGGTGTGAAAAAGGACTTGGCGTCAAACACCATGCAAATTCTCTCGGTCGAAGGCCATTGATGTAAACCTGTCGCTGAAAGTGAGAAACTTGCCATTGAGGCATGCAAGCTTCAAAGTGCTGAAAGGGGTTATTGTTGGCATTATGATACATATGTTGTACTTGATGGTAACCCACTCATCTCAAATGATAAATTATAGTGCAGCAAAGTTATTTTCTGGTTCATGCACTTTCATGCAGAGAAAAGTTCACGCACTTTCATGGAGAGAAAAGTGCACGCACGTGGGAAATCTTATGGTTGGTTCATGGTATTAGTAAAACAGTTTTTGTTCACGCACTTTCATGCAGAGAAAATTTCACAGACTTTCATGCAGAGAAAAGTTCCTTTCATGAAGATAAAATTTCACGCACTTTCATGCAGAGAAAAGTTCACACACTTTCATGCAGAGAAAAGCGCACGCACATGGGAAATCTTATGGTTGGTTCATGGTATTAGTCC
>APFE031440537.1:0-16673 GCA_000404065.3 Pinus taeda
AATAACCCTTTGAGAGAGCCCTCTCAGGCTAAGGAGGCTAAGCCTTAGTCAAAAGATTGGTTTGAAATAGTTACTTAGAGTCAACCTGACCAACAGCCTATCAGGATTTGATTTTGAGATAACACTGGGAACGAGATCCCCCAAGGATAGTTTTGGGGCTAAAAACCCATGTTTTGGGTCAAATTTTGTAATAAAGTTGTAAAGTCTCCACATTTTATGGTCACGGAGCACGAAGGTGTCATGAGTCATAAAGGGTTGTCCACCCTTATTTTTTAAAGTGTAAAGTCAGTTGCAAAGATCAACCCATGGTCCATAGACCATGGGATTGTATAAAAAGAGCTAAGTAAGTAAGCTCTAAGGAAGTTAGAAGTCTTTAGAAAAGAATGGAGTGAAGAGTATTGATAGAGAAGTCTAAGTGTTTCGGGTCTTAGCATAGGTAAAGGCTCTACAGCTGAGTGCGCAGAGACCTAGGGTAGAAGTCCCCAATTGAGTGCGCAGACCATTGTAGCTATGTGCGCAGGGTAGATAGAGTCTGTAATAATCTGAAGATATCAATAAAGAGAAGTATTCTACAAATTCTGTGTATCTATTTCTTGTTAATTCATCTGGTTATATTGTGTTGTGGGTTTAATTTACCATGTTCATGTGATGCGCATGTATATGTGACTATATTAGCTAATCGAACACAAGTAGGAATATATGTTTACACAGTGCTAACTGTGATTGTTTAGTAAGATAAGTAATACACTTGGGATAACTTGGGAACCTATACATCCTGTTGTCATAGCAGCGCGAAAGTACATGGATCGCGGGTTAAGGTTGCGCGGAGGTCAATTGTACTCCTTTGCAGAGGTATTGAAGGGTGGAATAAAGGGCTAGGCTGACAGAGCCCAAGAACATAATGACCTACATGATAGTAGGAACAGAGGGTATAAACTAACATCACAACCATCTCAGGGTGCAGAAACTTGCTTCCATCATCCCCACATACTGCTTTAGGTGAGACTTCAGTTCATGCTCTGCAGGTTGATGCCGAAAGGGCTAGTAGTGTAGGGATTTGTTTGGATAACTAATGTTGAACCTGGGTCAGGCCCATGGTTATTTGGCTAACTCATTGTATGCCTTCTACATACTTTCTCACACTAAGTGGAGACTCATAGTGGAACACCTATTTTGATTAGGGATGATTCTTCTATTGATGTGTATGGAGAAAAAAGAGTTGATCTATAATATGGGACCTCTCACAATGTGTTTCATGTACTTACACTCTCCATAAATATTTTCTCCATATACTAGATTACTCAAACATTCACCAAGGCTATGTTCAATCATTTTAATCCTAACAAACCTTCTTGTTTTGATTTTTTTAATCCTTTTTGGTAGAGAAAAACCTTGTTGATGTCTCTCGATTTGAATAAGAAATCTTATTTTAATTCAGAAAAGTATTTAGGTCATTTTAAGAAAAACATTTATCATTCTCGAGGTCCCTTCATAGATATTTAGAAAACTATTTAATTATTTAATATAAATTTCTCAAATGTAGAGAAGTTTCCCAAGCTTCTTCTATAAAATGAAGTCTCTTAACAATATTCATAGTGACATATGTTCTAATTCCTATCAACAACTATGTATCCTTTTGATCCTTTGGATATTCCAAGTGTTATTGTTAATTAGAGTTCTTGAATAGATAATGGAGTCATGAATAGGGGTGTTGGATTAAGAGCTTCTTCAAGCTCATGTATCCTCTTTTTCAATATTAAATTTTCAACTTATTTCTCTGTTACATAATGAGCAAGACCATCCCCTATAGTCTAATGTAGTTTTAGGAGTTCAAAAGGTATGACTCCTAAAAAATCTATTCCACTCTTCATTTGACTCGCTACATTGTTCTTTTTTTACACCTTTGCAAATTGCAACTTCTTAGTAGAATTGTCATAACAGGTGTCCTACATGGTTAAAGGATAATATTCAAATACAATATGATCTTTAGCATCTAGTTCTTCAAAAAAAATTGGACTCAACCATTTGAGTGAGTACCTATTAGGTAATTACAGTACTCTCTACTTCCATAATAGTGGGCCCTTTTGCACTTGAACTTTTACATTTATATGAAGAAACTACATGTCATTTTTCAAGAGAAACATGAGGGGGTGGCTGTCCTTCATCATCGTTTCCATGATGTTGGTCGTTAGTGTTTCCTATTATAGAAATTGTTTCTTTTCTCTTATTTGTAGAAGAGGAACTTCGACTAGTTTGTGGTTCCAGAGTCCAATGAGAGATTACCGGCCTTTTCCCTCTTTGATTCACTTTTCCTTCATTATTAGTACTTCCTTTTATCATAACATGGTAAGTTGGGGTAGGTGTCTTAAAAAATTGGTTGTCTCCACTTTCTCGTAAAATCCTTGTGAACAAATTGAAACTTCTTATGGATTCCAAGTCATTAGAAAATGTACCTTTAGGGTTGAATCCCTGGAAGGATTCAACTTCAATTAAATTAAAATATTTCAATAAGTTAGAAAATTGTATAAAATGGGTAGAATTCCTTACTATAATACTATAATATCTCCTATAGTTAAGGGAAGTGTAATAAATTAACTTTTTTTTCTTATCAAATAAAATCAACCAATGGTTGTACTATTTGAATACTTTAGCAACAAAGTATCTATTAAGAACAAAATTAGGGAGTAATAAGGGCTTTCCTTCATATCCATATATATTAATAAGAGAGTTAAATTCTTACTCATTGTATCTTACATTTCCTATGGAAACTTTGTTGCTTCAGCAAAAATTATTTTTCCCTCTTCCGTATCAGGATATCATTGAATTCACAAACAAAATGATCCTAGACTTGATTAAAATGAGATGAGGCCTGATGATTCTACAAGAAAATATACCAAAACTAAATTGGTTTCATATTTAGGTTCATGTTGTTTTATAGGGGATTCAGTGAAATATGTGGCATGAAACTATTGCCATCACTAGGTATGCCATCATATAGACTTTTTGGGTTTTGGGGAAATTAACTAGCTTCTATGGAAACTCGTTGGAAACAAATTCCCCTTAATCAAATAGAATGTCATTTTTTAAAGACAATTTCAAAATATTCAACTAAATCAGTAACAATTGCAATTGACTCTCACCCCATAAATAAGGCAAATAACCAAGAAAAATATCTATACAACTTTACAAAAATAGATGCATATGAAAGAAACATTAGATGGGATGGGTGCCAAGGGTAGTATAAATTCTTGTAGAATATCCATATTATCACCTTGTGAGTGTAGGAAAGAATTAATTTCAATGACTTTGAGCTTCCTATTAGGCTCTAGTAGCTTTAAAAAATTTCTAGAAGTCTTAGCAGTAAGAAGCATTGGGTTCTTCTCCAAATTAAGATTAACAGTTCTAGTCTTCAAATCAAACCATTTTTCACATTAGCGTCCATCCTTTTCTTCAAGTTGGTCTTCCATAAAAAATATTGTGTTAGGTTCGTTTGTAGAAATTATGGTATATATTTGTAAATTCTCATGAAATTTGAATCAAAATCACAAGAAAAAAACCTACTATACTTCTCTATGAAATTAAATTCACAATTTAGAACATCAATCACAATATATCAATGAAAAATAACATGCATGCATACAATATTTTTCCATGGTAAAGAAATCTGCTAAAAACCCCTTTTCTTACTTGCATTAATATGATGAATAGGGATGTATTACAATTGCTTTGCTCAACCGAGCATGACCTGCAATTGAATAACCTATCTCTCTACTGACTGAGAAGCTTTGACTCAGGCTTAGTTAATTTATGCCTCTACTTAGCCCCTATTTCCTTGCACAATTCTTGAAGAAATTAGGCCCCTATTATTTAGTAATTTCCTCCAAAATAATTGTATAATTCCCAAGTTTTATCATCTGACTGCATGCAACACTTGTACACTTAAGACTAGTCTACAACTCATGTTACACTACCATGGAATCTCAACCTTAGATGGGGAACTCAAATTCTTTGCATGAATTAGAAATTTTGGCTATATTGATCAGTTAACTAGATTATTATTGATCTTGATTGAAGTCCCACTTCACAACTAACCTTCCACTAGTTCCTCTAATTGCTAGAACTAGTTTCAATGAAAACAACTTGAAATAACCAACCTTGATTGCTACAAATTAGTAATCACACATGATTAACTAAACTCTAATTCATCTAACTCAAATTTACTGAGCTAAATGAGTGACAAGATCCATGTCACACAAGTTAAATACATCAAAGTTGTTTGTTGATGTGGAAATTCAAATTCTCTCAATTTGACCAAGGAAAAATCAAATAGAGACTTTATTGCTGCATTTTTCAACACTCCCTCTCAACAAGAAAGGGATTATCAACCACCACTTTCTTGCACCCATGGAACTCATATTTCCCTCTTGATAGAGACTTTGTCAAAATGTCAACATCTTGTTCTTATGTCAGAATGTATTGTAGCAACATTATCAGCCTATGAACACGGTACCATAAATAGTGATACAAAATATCTATATGCTTGGATCCATTGTGAAATGAAGGATTCTTAGAGAGCTTGATGCAACTCTTATTATCACAATAAATCACTGTTGGATCCATCATCTGACTGAACAGACCCACAAGTATCTTTCTCATCCATATCGCCTCACATGTTTCTTGACTTGCAGCCATGTCACTTTTCTTTTTTCAAGCCAAGTACCACAGATCCTTGCTTCCTCTTATACCAATAAATATTTGTTGACCCAACGCTAAAAATTCCACCTAACATACTCTTTCGGTCTAATGGACTCCCCGCTCAATAGGCATTTGTGAAGCCACACAACTTCACTCCCTCTATCCATCTATATCATAGTCCAAACTAAGTAGTGCCTTCCAATATGATTTGTCTAGGCTAACCATAGCTTGGCTTAACAAGTTGACTACATAGCACATATTTTCTCATGCATTCACAAGATACATCAGTGAACACACCAACTATCGTAAATATTAGCATCCACTTCTTCACTTAAAGTAGCATCCTCCTTCCTCCAGTTGGTCACTTGAGGTGTCTCCATGGGTTTACAACTCTCCATGCAAAATATCTACAATATCTCATTTCTATACCTTTCTTGAGATACAAATAGTTCCTCGTCGCCTTTCCATACTTCCAACCTGAGGAGGTAGTGCATGAGACCCATGTCCCTCATTTCAAATTACCTTGCAAGGTTCTCCTTGCAATATTTGATCAGCTACTCATCACGAGATAAAATAAAATCATCAACATACAAGATAATAATAAGAAATTTATCTTCTACCAAAATATGATAGAGGTTTGCATCTACTTCACTTTTGGTGAAGCCCAAACGAGTGAGATAGTTGTTGATCCTGGTCTACCAAACACAAGGTGCTTATTTGATACAATACAATTGTCACTTGAGCCTTCACACATGAGACTCTCAATCAAATGTATCAAAACCTTCTATTTTATTGATCTACACCTCCTCCTCAATAACACCATTGAGCTATGTTGTTTTTACATATTTTTGGTGGATCTTCCACCCCATCTGTGAAACTAGTGAAAGAATTTATCTAATGGATGAGTACCTTCTACAGGAGAAAAAGTATTCTCATAGTCAATTCCCTCAACTTGAGGGTATCCCTTGGATACAATTCTAGCCTTATACATCGCTATGCTTCAGTTTGTTGCATGCTTAACCTTGAAGATCCATCTCTAACCCATAGTTGATTTATATGTTGGTCTTGGGACCACTTCCCAAACACTATTATTTACAATGGATTTGTATTCCTCCACCATTGCATCAACCCATAAAGTTTTATCTATTACTTCCTTGAGAGAGGATGGATTAGTCTCTACAAGCTCAGTCATTATAGCCATCTAGCTAGTGTACCAATCAGGTGACCTCCTCTGCTTGCATAAATTTCATGGAGCTCCCAAATTATCCTTTGCATCCTGCATAGGTCTATCATCTTTTGTAGTCCTTTTTATTCCTCCTCTGTATGGTTCTCCTTGAGTGGATGTCTCCACTCTCTGCTCCTCAATCTATGTTTGCTTCACAACTTCCTAAGGCTTCTCCTTTGGAGCTAAAATATCCTCCTCTGGTGTGATATAAAGCTTCCTCTCAAGAGGAAATTGCATCTCTTTCTTCACATCAAACTTTACGTCCCTTCACATAAATATTATTCTCAGGTAAGGTACATACACACAATAGTTGTGTGGAGTTTTTGTGTAACCCATACCCCCAGCTCTGCTATTGACTCAAGCTTCTTCCTAGAATCTCTGGAGACATGGTAGTAAACAAAGGCTCCAAGAATCCCAAAGTGAGACATATCCATATTTCTCGCCGAGAAATCCTCCTCCGGTGTAATCATACCAGGAATCTAATGAGGACTATGGTTCTTTAAGTAGAATGTTGTATTAGATGACACTGCCCAAAAGTGTAGTGGTAGGCCTTGGTAATGCAACATATCCCTCACAACTCTCACAATTCTTGAGTTCTTTTTCTCAACTACCCCACTCTGCTATGTGTTGTGGGGTGTTGTCATCTCTCTTTAAATGGATTCTTTCGCACAGAAATTCTTGAAGTCATTCGAAATCTACTCACTTCCATTGTCACTCGTAAGATCCTTCACCTTCTTGTGAATCTCTTTCTCAACTAGTGCCTTGAATTCTAAAAACTTGGAGAATATCTAATGTTTCTTCCACATGAAGAATGTGTAAAACATCCTTGAAAATTCATCAATAAAAATAAAAAAATATGTGTTTGGTATTGGTGGCTTTTTAGAAAGGTCCAAAAACATCAGAGTGGATCCTTTCGAAGACTGCATGTGCTTTGTTTTCTCGATCATGGAATGCATATTTTGTACACTTCCCGCAAGTACATCCTTTGCATATGTCCTGCTGCTAAGTTCTCCTTTAGGGAGGCTAGTGTTTATTTGTTGTATAATCTTCAAGGCTCCATGAATAAAATGGACAAGTCTTCTATTCCAAAGTTTACAGACATCGTGACTCTTCACTTTCTCCACCTTATTTCTTAATATAGCATAGTCTTCCACATCTATCTTATACAGGTTCTTCACACGAACCACAATTTGCTTCACCTATTCCATGGATATGTGTCTCAAGAATGCTTTCCTTTTCCTAAATATCACATCATAACCATGATCTTCCAAAACTATAATATAGATGTGATTTTCTTTAGGCCTAGAATAAACATGACATTCTTGAGTCTGAGAGGGGATCCCCACTCCCTCTAAAAGGTAATTGTACCAATCTCAGTTGCATTGTACATTTTTTCATCCCCCATATCAATATCCATTTGGAGATATTTCTCCTCCAAGTCACTAAAAAGCTATCTACACCTTGTCATGTGGAACGATACACCCGAGTCTAGGTACCACATGCTTCTCATCGTTATGCTCGCCATGCATGCGATAAGGGTGAAGTCAAGCTCAAAACGTGAGCCCAAGGCTTCATCTGCCACTCATCTTGTGTTCTTCTTGCTCAACTTTTTGTGTGAACACTAAATGGCATAGTGCTCGAATTCCTGAAAATTGAAGCATTTAATTTTGGAAAAATATTTCTTCTTTCTCCCTTGGCTGGATTCTAGTTTGGTTTGATATTTCTTCCCTTTTCCCTTCTTTCCCTTTCCAACCAATGCAAATTTTTCTTCATCCTCACCCTTAGATGAAGTCCCATCTCTAGTATTTCTCGTGATCTCCTCTTGTACCAAATCAGGCCATAAGTGTTCCCAATTTGGTAATTTCTCCCTCTTGTTCACAAAGACTTGGTAGCTATGCTAGCTTTTAGGAAGACCTATAAGAACTAGGCTTATCAAGTCATCTTCTACAACATTTATACCAACCCCTCCAAGTTAATCAAAAACTTGTATGAACCTTCTCATATACTACGAAACATTGTCATTCTTTTTCATCTTGATATTTTGAAGTTTATCCTTGAGTTCCAGCATCCTATGGTCACTACTATTCTCGAACAATGCTGTCAGTTCTTTTGCAACTTTCCACATTGCGAAAGGATTTTCTTTCCCATGGAGATTTGAGACAATGTGATCTCATACTCCCTCCAATATTATCCTCCTGATCTTGGTTACATCTTTCTTCCATTGAGATAGGTTATGTGCATTAGATGTCTGTGGTTTTGCAACACGTGTCTTGATGTATTCTAGCAATCCATTTTCATCCAAAACCATCTCCATGTGATCCTTCCATGCAATGAAATTTGAGTTTCCTTCCAAGGTATACTCAAGTCTCAACCCATTTAAGGTCATTTTCCCAACTCTGAAGAGATCCTGCTACACTGAACTAGAATTTTGATCCTCCTAAGGAACAACTTTGAAATTCCTATTCTAATGTGAATCATGCTCTAGTACCATGTAGAAATTATGGTGTATATTTGTAACTGCTCATGAAATTTTAATCAAAATCACAAGACACAAACTTACTCATATACTCTATGGAATTCAATTCACAAAACCTTGGAATATCCGCCAAAATTGGAGAACTCAAATTCTCTGCATGCATTAGCTATGGTTGTTTGATTTATCAGTTCACTGGATGATCACTGAGTTTGACTAAAGTCTCACTACACAACTAACCTTCCATTAGTTCCCCCAACAATTAGAACTAGTTTAACTGAAAAAAAAAACTTGAAATAATTGATATTGATTGCTACAAATTATCAATCATACATGCTTAACTAAACTCTAACTCCTCTAACTCAAATTTACTGAGCTAACTGGGTGACAAGATCCATGTCACATAATTTAACTACATCCAATTTGTTTGCATATGTGGAAATTTGAATTCTCTCAATTTGACCAAGGCAAAATCAAATTGAGACTTTCTTGCTGCATTTTTCAACATCCTTTGATCTCGTTATCTTTGAAAAATTATCCTTTTGTTCTATGAATACTTTAGGTATTACTATATTAGATACATTGACTATATTCACCCTCATTTCCTCTATGAATTCTAAGAATGTCCCAGGCCTTTTTGAGGGTGGTGCAACATATTTCTACAAACTTTTCCTTCACATTTTTGAAGGGCCATATTTCTCTATTTTCTTTTGTGGGGTGCCAATTTTTTTCCCATAAATGTATACATATGTCTCTATACATTTTTCAACCTCCTTTACCATCTCTCATGTCTATGTGGGTCTAATGAAATAATTCCACATCTACCCAAACTTTGTTAATATGTCTTGATGTTGGGTGCAACCCATCTTGGCCTAGTTTTTGGTGAAGACCCCACATTTTGTGGAGTGGAGTGTGAAGTAAAGAATGCAGCAGAGCACGAATTGGACTTCACAGTAGATATACCACATGGTATATGGGCTTAGGGGTGGGTCGAAGCCCCTTCTTTTTGTTAAAAGAATGTAATGTTGTAAATGATGAATGGTTTTTTACCATAGTAGCTTGTATTAGGGGCATTCATAGTATATGGACCATGGTATTGCAATGATATATCCCTCGATGTAATAGTATATATTGGGATGAATAACAAAGAAGGAGATAGTCTAGAAGAAACACATCATGTATTGAATGGTTGTATCTTTGTGATTTGTGGTTTTGGGAAAGAAGGTGAGGCTTTGCATCTATGTGTGCAGAGACCTGAGTCTGCAGTTGAGTGTGTAGGCCAAGAACTATTGTGGTACAAATTCTCTATTATAAGCAAAATTTATTATCAACGTAGTCACACATTGGGATCAAGCATGGTAAAATTTGTGTCTTCATGTGTTTTTTTGCTTATTATCTATAATAGCATAGTAGTTTATTGCAGTTGTATATTGTTTCAGTACAGTGAATTTTTATGGATGTATATGATATTTTTTAGTTGATGAATGTAATGTGGCGAAGTAATGTATGAATGAGAAGTAGCTTATGAATGTTAAGTATAAGAAAACGTAGGAATACCACATCTCTGCATCCCTCAAGGCTACAGAAACCTAGTTCTCCATCCTCCCATAGTCACTTTGTGTGAGATTGCAATCTTCTTGCAGGTCGTTGTTGAAAGAACCTGATTAAGGGTTTCCTCGGTGCGAAATATAGATCAAACCTGGGTTAACCCAATATAAACCAAAAAATGGTTATGTTGTTGGGATTGGGATCCGTTTGAGGGATATGTTGATGTGACATCTGTCGAAGAAATAAATTCGAGATTGGGTAGAATAGGAAGAACGAGAATTCGCAGATCAAGAGAATAGAAGTCCTCATTTGTCATCTAAAGGTGTTTACAAAAGTATATTTTCAAAGATCAATGTGAAATTTTCTTCAGTTCATGTTGATTTGTATGAGTGGATTTCAAGGTTAACCAAGAGAAAGGATTGTTTTAAAGGAGATGAACTAAGGAATGGACTCTTGAATTGATACAATGACTCAAGAGCACTGAAAATAGGATTTCAAGAGATGTTGATTTCTAGATTGATATCATCTTGGGAGGATTCATTACTGAGTTCGCCATAGACTCGATTGTGTCCTACGACAAAACAGAACATCAATTTTTTGAAGGACCGCGAGGTAAGTATTTGAGATCTTTGAAAATCTAGTTTAAGATGCTTTTGTGTGAAAAGGGAATTTTACGAGTGTAATCATATTATTGGATTAGTTATGTTTGGGATGAGATCTAAAGAAGAAAATGGAACAACAGAAAGTGATAAAAGATATAGAGTAGACACTAGAAAAATATCTTGTTTCCAAAATCTGAAGACCTTCATAGAAACTAACTATAGCCCTTTGCTAAGTGAATTTGAAAGTGAAGAAAGCCTCCCTAAGAACCCCGAAGTAACACAACAATATTCACCCTTCCAGCCTAAAAGTTCATCAAAGATGGAATTGAGTAATAATTAGGGTTACTTTGTTTTTCCCCATCCCCCTTCCCTTATGAATCCCCCTCCCCCTCCCCCTCTGAGAAGAAATATAGACAATGATATTAAGCTACTTGTTTTTAAAGGAACTGGGTCGGAGGATCCAGAGTAGTTCTATTTTTTATGTGAAGTAGTATTGATAATGAAGCAGGTCCATGATGAAAATATAAATAAGGCACAACACATCACGACATTCTGAGATAGAGCATTGACGTGGTACACGAAGTATTTGAGCAGTCATATCAGATCATTTGTAGACATGAAACAATAATGGTAAGAGAATTTGAGAAGCTGAAGTTTGAGTCATAGTGCATCACTGAGTTAAAGGAGATCAAACAAAGGCCTACTGAGTCTATTTGGGAATTTGATCATAGATTCAAGGTATTATTGGATCAGGTAAGATTTGACATAACTCCATAGCAACATAATGAATCATTCATAGTTTCATATCTACCACATATCAGATTTCCTTTGATGCAACAAAAGATAGAAACTCAAGCCAAAGCTCTAAAGTTGGCGATGAAATTATAATATTTGCCTATATGAGATACGAATGCAGATATGCAACAGATTCACAATCAACTAGAAAATTTGACTCTGCAATTACTAGATATAAAGAAAATCAAAGAAGTAAGAGAAGAAGTGTGGTGTACAAAGTGAAAATCAGAAGGCCACTCTAAAGAACAATGCCCTCTCTTTAGAAATTACATGGCTAGTGGAACACCCAATCCCTTAAAAGTAGGATCCAGCCTATGGTGTGAGATATGCAACATCAGAGGCCAGCATCACTGAGACAATTGTTACGTGTTACAGAAATATGTGCAAACTCCAAGACACGTATATTGCAATTTGTGTACATCTGTAAGACATGATGAGAACAATTGTCGAGCGTTATGAACTAATGATGGAGCGCAGTGTTGAAACTTATAGAATGCAAGCAGAAGAACATGGACATGAAGGTAGTGGAAAAAATGGTGGTTGGGGAGGCTACCAAGGAATAGGTCGAGGTGTTGGAGCTGGTTGAGGACATGGATAAATTATTTTTTATAACTGCGGCGAGGCATGTCATTTTGTGAGAGATTGTTAGAACCCTACTACGACATGTAAGTACTATAAATATTTTGAAAATGTAATTGAAGAATGTCCTGTACTTATGGAAAAAAATGCAAGAAAAATGGAATGAACAACTGACACAAAATATTCAAATGATCACTGCTCAAAGAAGGAATGACGAACCATGAATTAGTATTGTTAATAGAAGTGGAGCTGTGAACGGAAGTGATAAAGAAGATGAGAAGGAAGAATTTGAAAGTACATGGGTGAGAAAATCTATTGAGAAAGCTATTTTTTTTTATATTCAGAAGGAAAGATAAGTGTTTATGGAAGTAAAGTGAAGCTTTATGGATGATGGAGCTTCAACCTCCAGTGTGTAGCCAAAGCAAAAAACTAGTTGTGATGTATCATTAACTTCGACACAGAATCAAGTTTTGACGCAGAACTGAGCCTTGACACAGGATGGAACTCTGACATAGGATAAGGAGTCAACAAATAAAGGAGGTACTTTAAAGTCTTTTATGAAAACTTGTATGAAATTATTAAGAGATGAAAAGTTTGTATAAGGGCTTCAACTGTTGATAGATTATTGTGCATCAAAAGAAACACCGCGAAGTGAGATGCATGCAATGAATAATTTGCATCAACAGAAGAGAATTGGAAGAGAAATGAGGCTTAATGCATATATAGGAGAATATTAGATGGATCAAATTATTCTATATTTGGGATCTAATGCTAATGTTTTGACAAAGAAGACTTCAGAATTAATTGGTAAGAGGAAGCTACAATGGTCGCCTATTTAGTGAAGGATGAAAAATCAGAAAAGGATCTTCCCCTTTGGAAGACTACCAGGTGTAACAGTGAATATTGAAGGAGTTCACACTACTATTGAATTTGAAGTAATAGAGATCATTGATGATAGTAACCCTTATCCTGCATTGCTTGGACTTGACTGGCCATTTGATAACATGCCTATAATTAATCTAAAGAAGAGACAGATGATATTCGAAGATAATAATATGAGGGTAATTGTTCCCTTGGATCCATCAGAAGAAGAATGTTATATAGAACTAGATAGAGAAGAGTACTGTGCAACAGATATAGATAATATCTATCAATTGAGACCAAAGGAACATGATTTTGTTAACCCTACTATAGAGAGAAAATTAACTTGGGAGCATGATAGTTCTTGTGCATTAGACCCAGAAGAAGAATTGGAGAACTAGTAGAACATGCTACATGAAGTATCTACAAGACGTGCAAGAATTGCCAAATCAGTTCATTACATGACATCTGAGGTATGTAACCTGCCTTATTATGATGTCTTAAGTGATGTGAATATTTTCCTTGATGAATATGTGGAATAGGTTCCAAAAATTAATAGATTTTTAGCCTTGGATATAGCCCTAAAAGCTACTCCTGCTAGATGGTGGGGTGCACACAAGAAGAATATAGAAGGTGTTGTAGCCAGCAACACCCCCCCTGTTCATTTGAGTGTTTTCCAAAATACTAAATGAACGGGGACCCTTAGTTAAATTTTTAAGAAAAAGCAAGTTTTCCTTTCTTCAAAATAAGGTTACCATCGTAAGCTTAGAAAGGTCTTTCGAATATTTTTAACCTAAGTTTACGATAAGGTAAAGGTCTTTAAAAATTGCGTTGCAAAAACGATAGGAAATGCCTTCATTCCCCTATAATATTGGTATGTGCAAGACCCCCATGTTAAGCATAACATCGCATCGCAATGAAGTAATGCTCATAAGGAAAAACTTCAAGATCTACCGATCTGCGATAACACCGATCGCAAGATCGCATATCGTAAAAATAAACTGGCAATATTTGGCAAACATTAAACTTCTGCGACCTGCGATGTTGCGACTTGCGATGTTGTGATCGCTGGGATGGTGCAATCTACGAACTTACGATTTGCGACGACATGATTTGCGATGGCACGATCTTCGACATTACGTAAGAAAATCATGAATCACTTAATCACGAATCCTTCGGGCGCGCCATTCAAAGAAAAGCCACTTACCATAATCTGACCCAAGATCATGCGCTTTTAATGATAGTAAATGGATTAGTTGTCAGTTATTAAATGAAATGAAGACGCGTGCTTTTGTAAAGAATTACTTCACGTAAAGTGGCATATTTGATATATCTGTTGCATTTAAAACTCTCCCATCACCTTCCTTAATCAGTCATTTCCACTTTGCTCATAATCTGCAGGAACGAAGAGCTAAGACAATTCAAAGCCGAACGCAGGAGCAAATGGGAAAGAAACATAAAGCTCAAGGCTCCGAGATGAAGGAAAAGATGAAGGAGATGGTGCCTTTGTATACAGACACTGCCTGCAACAGGGACGCAGGAATTTCGACATGGGAAGGCATGTATAGGCTGCTGGAGGAAAAAAATCCTAGAGTAATGAAGGTTGATACTGCCGCAGGCTCACAAAACTCTTCTGAAGCATCCTTAGAGGAGATGGCATGTTCATTTCTTCACCGAATAGCAGCTAGACCCAAAATTTTACCGTATACAGATATGGTTAAGTGGATACTTGACAATGTAGAGTTACACGGCAGACAATTCAAGGTTCAAGGACATGGGCTCATAGGATCATTCACCACGCAAGAATTAAAGCTTATGTATCATCTTCCTGAACCTCAGACGACCTACAATGCACAATTTGTCAAGAAATTTGTAGAAGAGAACCCAAACTTGGTAGAGACCACTAAAGATTGGACTAGAAAAGAGGAGCCGCTCAAAAAGGAAAAAAACGATATGTACAACGCTGGTTCCCTCACCTCTCCGTATTGTTTTGCTGCGGCCATGCTTTGTAGACTATTTGGGATGCCGGACATCAATAAATTTTCGTCTGAATGGCTACCACTCATAGACACTGCCACAAACGCCGATATCGTGGATTGGGCCAAGATATTCTCTGATAATCTATACACAGTTGTTATGAATTACTGGTCTAAAAGATCCTTGTCTCAAAGGGTGTATCCTCCTATTTATCTGTCTGCATATATTATGGATTCTATTTGCTATGTGTCTAAATTCCCCACTATGGGTTGAAAATGGACTACCCACAACCCATTACCTCTCCATGTTTATCATAAGATGTTATGGGATTCCTAGTTCGTCCCGTACTTCTGTCAGATTTGTCACGGGCTTATCTTACCCCTGCATAGAATGATGTGTGATGAAGATGAAAAGAAAAGAGAAAGTGCACCCACAATAAACGAGGGTCATAAGGAATTTCTCTTTAACAAATGGGACGATCAAATTAGGCAGGCAGAAGAAGCAGCGGAGACAACAGACACAAAGGAAAACATTCTTATCGACTGTGTAAATGAGAATTTACACAGGGCCATCTTAATCGCAGAAACCACCCCGGGGTACCTACCAAATAAATCACGACTGGAGGCAGAATGGAAGCAGAAGGCGCAGGAAAAGGGAAAAGCGATCCAGGCATTGAACAGGTTAAATTGGGAGTGTTACTGGGCATACTTAGTCAAGCCACACAGTCAATGGATGACTGTGAAATGCATCATAAACTCAGCCGAGAAAGTAGTGCCAGCTCTCATAGATTCTGTTTTCGCAGCCCATCTCAGCGCAGAAGTCGGCCAACCGACTCTTCTCAAGTCCATGATGAACACTTGCAGTTTTAAGGACCAAGTTCAGAAGTAGCTTATTTTTAGAAGTTTGTTTTCTCTTTTTATTAGATTAGAAAAAGGATGGTCATTTGAAAACCGTATCCTAAATTTTGTAAAGACACTATTATTAGAATTAGGAAGTAGTATTTTAACCCTTCTCATGCATTTAGAGAAGGGTTCAGAGATTTGCCAAAAACTTGTCCTCGGAACATTCACTTTTGCACCCTCAGAGGAGGTTTTGATGAATGGATGGATCGAGATTTATTTTTATTTGCATTTGATGTCTGCTACTAATGTTTCACTTTTGTACTCTTAGTAGATGTTAGAACAAGTAGAGATAGATCGTTTTTTCTTGAAGTTTGTGAGTAGGATCAGTCATAAATGGTACTTTTATCTCTTGGCAATTTATGCTCATATTCTTTAAGTGATTTATAGTTTTTAGTTGTTTATATGTTATTGCATGAATTTATGGGTTACCATTTGGCACTTCTGTACAGTGGAGTCATTTGTTTATGTCTGACATATGAATAGCTTATTATGCGATATGTTGTTCACAACTGTTTTGCCTAACTTCTTATGCAAAGTGGTTTACCTTAATTGATTTCTATTCTTATGATAGTTGAATGATCTTTATTACCAGTTATTGTTTGAAATCTCTTTAGATCACATAATAGAAGATATATATCCCGGGTTATCGTAGAATAGATGTGTTGTTTCTCATTAGATTACAATAGCATAGAGTTAGTTTAAGAATCACAACTAAACTAGCTTTAAAGTACTCTTAGATCAGCATTATCCAACTCTACACACACAGACATCCTTAGATTGGGAAATTGGTCCCATTATCCCCAGTCGGACCCGCTATACCAAATGGATAAGGAGCTGCCAACCAAGGTCCGGACCGGGTGGGTATCCCCCTTGTTTTTGACCCGATTTTCGGGGCTTCAACATATTTGGCGCTAGAAGGAGGGTCTGAACATAGTGTCTGTTGGAATGATTTTTAATTGTAACATTTGAATCTGGATGGCTGCTCACAAACTTCCCATTTGGAGTTGCATCCATGT
>APFE031440537.1:16693-57580 GCA_000404065.3 Pinus taeda
AGAATAATTCTTCTGCTTTTAATCATGCTCTTCAATTTATTCAAAGAGTTTCAAGTTATGATGTTCAAAGAATTGATGAAGGCGTTTTATGCAGAATTTTTACTCTTACATTCACGGCAGAAGCTAGAAAATGGTGCAGAACCCTCCCAGTTGCATCGATTAACAGCTGGGACCAATTCGTCAAAACTTTCATTTTTGAATTTGATTGTTATGACTATGACCAGGTATATGATGAAATTGATTATCTACGGAAACAAGATGAATCTGTTAGGGATTTTAATATGCGATTGCATCTTAATTGTCTAAAGTACGATCTTGAAAGTGAACTCATAGATGAAGAATCTTTAGATTATGCTGAACATTCCTTCCCTCCTATATCTGATCAAGCAAAAATTAGTTCGAGTTTTGTCTCATTTCTTTCTGATATGAACGATAATTCCAATTTGAATATACAAATTGCTCATAATGAAGAAATCCCCAAAGCCTAGGAGTCATCCATACTCTAATACAAGAAGACAAAAGTGAGAATGCTGGAGCGAAGCCTGCCTTGGAACCAGGAGATGACTTTGATACAAGGTCAGATAATATCGTTGCAAGCCAACAAATGCAAATGCCAAGGTTAGAATGAAAAACTATTTCTCTTTCAAAAATTATCAGTACACAAAGGTCTCATCTAAAGCCCGATGTCTATGTTGAATCTGATGAATGAATATTTTTTCATGATGATATTTTTAAATGCTTTGTTTCAGAATCACACTTTTCTCTTTATCCTGATGTTTTTAGTGATGATAACTTTTCCCCTCTCAATATTAAAGATATCTAAAAAAGCACAGAGGATTATTCAAATGAGTCATCATTAGGTTTTCAAGATAAAGAGATAGCTATAGAACATCCTTTGGTTATTTTCAAACAAGAATCACTTGACTTTCCTTGTCTGAAAATATATGACGAAAAAGAAAAATCTAGGGAAACCTATAAAATCATTTATGATGGTTACTTTGCCAACGATAATGTTATTGATTTATCTCAAGTAACCCATCAAAACTCAAATAATGAGAGATATTCTAATTCGGAAATCATATCATTCAATCCTCATTTCAAAGCGAAAGACCATTCGCCTGATTTTACTATCCAAGACAATATCCTGATCTATGATTCATATCATGAAGAAACCCCCATGCCTGTTCACAATCATAACTTATCTTCTGATTCACAAGACCTGGCCAGTTCTTCTGAACAGCAAAATATTCCAAGGCAATCCCAGTTGTGTTGTAACACTATTTGTACAGATAATCATTTCTTCCTTTCTCACTTGCACTCATTTTGTACAAAATCATATTGTGTTTTAAATTTTCAGACTTTTGATAGATTACTCTGGTATGTTGAGCACCTTATCAAAGAACATTCAAAAGACGAGCTACCATTTTGGAAAGCTAAACTGTGTCAAGGAAGTCCAGAACTTCCTCTATTACAAGATCATCAATCCATAACAGAAATTCATCCTCATTTTTATGATCCAATAGATATCCAGTTGGAAAGAAGTTTTCATGAGAAAGAAATTTCGGATAGAATTCCAACTGAAGTTATACATTCTTATTCCACATCCAACATTAACAGTCCAAGAAAAGTTCCATTCTTAACACTAATTTTGGAAAGTTACATACGTGTAGGAATAAAAATGAGAAGATGGCTCCACTGGAAATATCATTTCACCTAGTCAAATTCTTGTATATAGTTAGGATAGGAGTAGGAGTAGTCTAGTTAGGTTATTAGGTTTACTTTTAATTGTTGGTAGACAAAATAAGAGAAGAGATTATCCCTATTCTCTACATAACCTTAGGGAATGTCTAACTCTCACTTCGTTAAATATTTTTCTCCATAATAAAGTTTGCTTTGGTTAACAGCATTTGACGTTTACAAAAGGAACTTTTTTCTCTATGAAGATTTTGAACTTCTGCTTCTATGAATGGCAAATATTTTTGGAAACTTGATCCTTATTATCAATAGAACTTTAATCCAGATATGATACTAGTTTCAACTCCAAAAAATTTGAAGAAAGCAATCTTAGTGAAGGAATTGTTTATGTTAGTACAATGAAAGGCATCAATAACAAAATAAGGGGTCCCTGTAGAAACATCTATTTCCAAAGAAGCTCTATTATTGTCGTCCAGAACTTTCTTAAGGAAAGAAAATTGACTTCCTCCCTGCTAATGGAAATCACAGCATTTAGGGAAACAATCCAAGAAAACACTATATCTCAAATAATAAGAGGTCTCATCACGAGCCGGCTTATCATGATCACAGATATTATAACTTGCTGACTATGCCAAATACTGTCCACCAAAACAGGGCAACGACTCAAGATTGTTGCAATCAAAAGACAAGGGGTCTCATCACGAGCCAGCTTGTTCAACAAAAGTGTAAATCAAGTGAATGACTGTGTCATAATTTGGCCACCAAACCAAGGCATTGTTCTTTAGAGAATAAAAAAGGAAAAAGTGTCAAAATGGGTTTTTCTCTGAAAGGTTGTAAATAACCTTAAGCAGGATAAAGGATCATTACTGGGTAATAGGTAACCCTGTTGAGGCTATCGACGCCTTCTGGCAGCAGAGGCTCTACCTGCGACAAAGAAGCATATTTAAAAAGGACTGCTATCCAGGGAAGACTTTATTTTAATTTTTATTTAAGACCAAGTAAGGGATGGTGTAAACGCAAGGACAAGCTAAAGATACAAGTAATTAAAATAGAAAGGGGTTGAAACAAAATATCATTGACAGTTTGAAGTATAATATGTTTTATCTTTCTATAATAAAGTTTAAGTTTTCTGAGAAAATTTTTGTTTTCAGAAGTTTGAAAAATGTCAATAGAAGATCAGAGATAACTGGTTCTCCCAAGTGAATCGCCAATTGTTGTAGCCAGCAACAACCCCCCTTTTTCATTTGAGTGTTGTCCAAAATACTAAATGAACGGGGACCCTTAGTTAAATTTTTAAGAAAAAGCAAGTTTTCCTTTCTTCAAAATAAGGTTACCATCGTAAGCTTAGAAAGGTCTTTCGAATATTTTTAACCTAAGTTTACGATAAGGTAAAGGTCTTTAAAAATTGCGTTTTAAAAAAGATAGGAAATGCCTTCATTCCCCTATAATATTGGTATGTGCAAGACCCCCGTGTTAAGCATAACATCGCATCGCAATGAAGTAATTCTCATAAGGAAAAACTTCAAGATCTACCGATCTGCGATAACACCGATCGCAAGATTGCATATCGCAGAAATAAAATGGCAATATTTGGCAAACATTAAACTTCTGCGACTTGTGATGTTGCGACCTGCGATGTTGAGATCATTGCGATGGTGCAATCTGCGAACTTACGATTTGCGACGACATGATTTGCGATGGCACGATCTTCGACGTTATGTAAGCAAATCATGAATCACTTAATCACGAATCCTTCGAGCGCGCCATTCAAAGAAAAGCCACTTACCATAATCTGACCCAAGATCATGCGCTTTTAATGATAGTAAATGGATTAGTTGTCAGTTATTAAATGAAATGAAGACGCGTGCTTTTGTAAAGAATTACTTCACGTAAAGTGGCATATTTGATATATCTGTTGCATTTAAAACTCTCCCATCACCTTTCTTAATCAGTCATTTCCACATCGCTCGTAATGTGCAGGAACGAAGAGCTAAGACGATTCAAAGCTGAACGCAGGAGAAAATGGGAAATAAACATAAAGCTCAAGGCTTTGAGATGAAGGAAAAGATGAAGGAGATGGTGCCTTTGTATACAGACACTGCCTGCAACAGGGACGCAGGAATTTCGACATGGGAAGGCATGTATAGGCTGCTGGAGCAAGAAAATCCTAGAGTAATGAAGGTTGATACTGTCGCGGGCTCACAAAACTCTTCCAAAGCATCCTTAGAGGAGCTAGCATGTTCATTTCTTCATCGAATAGTAGCTAGACCCAAAATTTTACCGTATACAGATATGATCAAGTGGATACTTGACAATGTAGAGTTACACGGTAGACAATTCAAGGTTCAAGGACATGGGCTCATAGGATCATTCGCCACGCAAGACTTAAAGCTTATGTATCATCTTCCTAAACCTCAGACGACCTACAATGCACAATTTGTCAAGAAATTTGTAGAAGAGAACCCAAACCTGGCAGAGACCACTAAAGATTGGACCAGAAAAGAGGAGCCGCTCAAAAAGGACAAAAATGGTATGTACAACATTGGTTCCCTCACCTCTCCATATTGTTTTGCTGCGGCCATGCTTTGTAGACTATTTGGGATGCCGGACATCAATAAATTTTTATCTGAATGGCTACCACTCATAGACGCTGCCACAAACACCGATATCGTGGATTGGGCCAAGATATTCTCTGATAATCTATACACAGTTGTTATGAATTACCAGTCTAAAAGATCCTTGTCTCAAAGGGTCTATCGTCCTTTTTATCTGTCTGCATATATTATGGATTCTATTTGCTATGTGTCTAAATTCCCCACTATGGGTTGGAAATGGACTACCCAAAACCCATTACCTCTCCATGTTTATCATAAGATGTTATGGGATTCCCAGTTTGTCCCGTACTTTTGTCAGATTTGTCACGGGCTTATCTTACCCCTGCATAGAATGATGTGTGATGAAGATGAAAAGAAAAGAGCAAGTGCACCCACAATAAATGAGGGTCATAAGGAATTTCTCTTTAACAAATGGGACGATCAAATCAGGTAGGCAGAACAAGCAGTGGAGACAGCGGCCACGAAGGCAAACATTCTTATCGACTGTGTAAATGAGAATTTACACAGGGCCAACTTAATCGCAGAAACCACCCCAGGGTACCTACCAAATAAATCACGACTGGAGGCAGAATGGAAGCAAAAGGTGCAGGAAAAGGGAAAAGCGATCCAGGCATTGAACAGGTTAAATTGGGAGTGTTACTGGGCATACTTAGTCAAGCCACACAGTCAATGGATGACTGTGAAATGAATCATAAACTCAGTCGAGAAAGTAGTGCCAGCTCTCATAGATTATGTTTTCGCAGCCGAGCTCAACGCAGAAGTCGGCCAACCGACTCTTCTCAAGTCCATGATGAACACTTGCAGTTTTAAGGACCAAGTTCAGAAGTAGCTTATTTTTAGAAGTTTGTTTTTTCTTTTTATTAGATTAGAAAAAGGACGGTCATTTGAAAACCGTATCCTAAAGTTTGTAAAGACACTATTATTAGAATTAGGAAGTAGTATTTTAACCCTTCTCATCCATTTAGAGAAGGGACCAGAGATTTGTCAAAAACTTGTCCGCGGAACATGCACTTCTGCACCCTCAGAGGAGGTTTTGATGAATGGATGGATCGAGATTTATTTTTATTTTCATTTGATGTCTGCTACTGATGTTTCACTTTTGTACTCTTAGTAGATGTTAGAACAAGTAGAGATAGATCATTTTTGCTTGAAGTTTGTGAGTAGGATTAGTCATAAATGGTACTTTTATCTCTTGGCAATTTCTGCTTATATTCTTTAATTGATTTACAGTTTTGAGTTGTTTATATGTTATTGCATGAATGTATGGTTACCATTTGGAACTTCTGTACGGTGGAGTCATTTGTTTATGTCTGACATATGAATAGCTTATTATGCGATATGATGTTCACAACTGTTTTGCCTAACTTCTTATGCAAAGTGGTTTACATTAATTGATTTCTATTCTTATGATAGCTGAATGATCTTTATTACCAGTTATTGTCTGAAATATCTTTAGATCGCATAATAGAAGATATATATCTCGAGTTAGCGTAGAATAGATGTGTTGTTTCTCATTAGATTACAAGAGCATAGAGTTAGTTTAAGAATCTGAATTAAATTAGCTTTAAAGTACTCTTAGATCAGCATTATCCAACTCTACACACACACACACCCTTAGATTGGGAAACTGGTCCCATTATCCCCAGTCAGACCCGCTATACCAAACGAATAAGGAGCTGCCAACCAAGGTCCGAACCGGGTGGGTATCCCCCTTGTTGTCGACCCGATTTTCGGGGCTTCAACAGAAGGCTAGAAAGATTATCAAAGATTGATTTGGATAAGGTTTGGATAGATAGATACAAAAATATAGATAAAATATGATGGTGAAACTAACCCTAGGAAACATATCTAGCTATGGACTACAATATGGAAGGAGATTCCACAACAAGAATGGGTACATGGATCCCTTCATACATTAGAGACAATCCGTCAGAACTGGTACATAGAAATAGAGCTATGACATGGTATAGTAAATGGGAAGGACACGGTCCATGGTTTTATATTGACAGTCAACTTTGAAGATGATTGTCCGTATATAGATTTGGCCCTTCAGAAAGTTAAGAAGAAAACATTTGAGAATGTAACTCCACTGACATTGCAACAAACTGATTGGGTTGCGCAGATAGAAATCACTAGAATTATATAGCCTTCTTGTTGGACCTATCAACCAACGTGGAAAGAGGAATGGTGTGAGGTACATAATTACTACAATTGATTATTTGACAAGGTGGGCCGAAGCACAACCAGTAAAGGATTGCAGTGTAGAGACTGTTGCAAATTTTATTTTCAAGTATATATTGTCTAGATTTGGATGTCCAAATATTTTGATGAGTTACCAAGGTTCGCACTTCCTGAATAAAATCATTGAAGCATTGATTGATGAATTCCAAGTTTATCATTAGAAGATACCCCTTATCACCCTCAGGCCAATGGAATAGTAGAAGCATTTAATAATATTTTGGAGAATGCATTGACTAAGGTATGCAATGTGAACAATGATGATTGGGACCTTATAATTCCAGCAATATTATGGGCTTATAGGACTACATACAAGAAGTTGACAAGTCAGACACCCTTTAGGTTAGTTTATGGACAGAAAGGTGTGATTCCCATGGAACATATTGTCCCTTGCCTAAGGATTGCAACTTTTACAAATATGGTAGACCAATCTGACATAATGGAGGAAATAATAATATAGTTGATTTCTTTAGAAGAAGAAATATTTATAGTAGGATTCCATGAGAAAGTACAAAAAGCAAGAGAAAAGGCTTGGCATGATATGCATATTAAGAAAATGAAGTTTCATGTAGGAGACCTTATTCTCCTCTATGATAGTAAGTTTGTGAAATTCCTAGGAAAATTCAAAATACATTAGTTAGGCCCATATGTTATCAAGTATATTATTGATGGAGGCACAGTTTAATTAGTGAAGTTAAATGGAGAACTAATTCAGGGAAAAATAAATGGTAGTAGGTTGAAGTTGTAGAGGGACAACCTTTCCCCTATAGCTTCGCCTAAGGGACAACCTTTCCCATACAACTTCCTCTATAGCTTCACTTGGAGAATACACTGACTAAGGTATGCAATGTAAACAAATATGACCTTGACCTTAGAATTCCAGCAGTATTATGGGCTTATGGGACTACATGCAAGAAGTTGACAAGTCAGACACCCTTTAGGTTGGTTTATGGGAAGAAGTTGTGATTCCCATGGACTACATTGTCCTTAGCCTAAGAATTGCAACTTTTACAAATATGGTAGACCAGACTGACATAATGGAGGAAAGAATGTCATAGTTGATTTCTTTGGAAGAAGACATATTTATAGTAGGATTCCGTGAGAAAGTACGAAAGCAAGAGAAAAGGCTTGGCATGATATGCATATTACGAAAAATAAGTTTCAGGTAGGAGACCTTGTTCTCCTCTATGACAGTAAGTTTGTGAAATTCCCAGGAAAATTCAAAATACATTGGTTAGGCCCATTTGTTATCAAGTATATTACTGATGGAGGCAAATTTCAGTTAGTGAAGTTAAATAGAGAATTAATTTAGGGAAAAGTAAATGGAAGTAGGTTTAAGTTATACAGTTCCCACTTACAGTTGAAAGTGGGAACTGGACTATAAACTACGCTACATAGAGCTTTGACGTAGGAAGTTACTTCTCTACAGTCTAGGGTATGTTGAAGTTCTCAGAAGCCATGAAAGTAGACGAGTATATGGACCATGGTATTGCGATGATATTTCCCTCGATGTAATAACATATATAGGAATGAATAATAAAGAAGGAGATAGTTTGGAAGAAACACATCATGTATTGAATGGTTGTATCTTTATGAGTTGTATTTTCAGGAAAGAAGACAAGGCTCTACAGATGAGTGTGCAAATTGCCTGTGGCTGATAACGCATGCCAAGAACTGTTGTGGTACAAATTCTCTATTATAAGAAACATTTCTTATGGACATAGTCCCTGTTGTAGTGTTTTCTTCTCGAAGATGTATGAAAAGAAACCACTTAAGATTGTGGATGACAAACAATCTCAACTATATAAATGGCTACTAAAATTTTTAGATCTACAGCAACTGATAGAAACAAAACCTACCGAAATTATAATCTATGCCACAATCATAGTTAAAGAACAAAAAGAAAGAGTAATAACTCCAATCATCTAATGGAAACCAAATATACAAAGAATAGTTTTTAAAATAACACCTATGAAGGGAACAAATAGATATTACCACCCCCCTTATGGGATGGCTTCTTGGCTATCCTCAAACGTCTTCAGCTTGTGTAGAGTCTCTCTCTTCTATAATGTTTAAAGCCAAGAAAAATATGGTGTGGGACAATGAAAATAATCAGAGTTACAAGAACGAGTGGAACAATGAAAATAATGAAAAGTGAATAATGACTTGAAAATCCTTCTATTTATAATAAAATATTGAGTTATCCTCTAATAATGAGCAATAATAAAATATTATTAACCCCATTTTTGGAATAACAACTTGGAATATTTTATTATATTTGTTTAGGAGGGAAAAAGTATTTAAACTTTTATTTAGAAATAACAAATAAATAAACGATTTATTTATCATCTCAAGGAAATAGTTAAGGAATAATAAACAAATAAGAATTTATTTAATTATTCCTAAGGGATTTAGTCAATTTTGACAAAAGAATAATAATTAATTAGTGATTAATTAATTATTCTTAGAGAAAATAAGATAATTAGTGATTTATTTATTTATTTTTCATGATTGGGTCAAATATGAAAAGGAATAATAATTGAACAATGGTTTAATTAATTGTTCCTAGAAGAAAATCAAATAAATAGTAATTTATTTAATTATTCTTCATGGGTTTAACTATAAATTACTTAACAAAGGTGGTTTATTAAGTAATTTCTCATAGTGAAAGCAATTTTACTATAGTAAAATTGGATTTACATGGTGTACTTCGATCCATCTAGTAAATTAGGCTAGATGATCAATTTTTTGGTGATAACAGTCCCACGTTGGAATGAACCACACTAAAATCTATGTCTTCACGTGTTTATTTTCTTATTATCTATTATAGCATAAAAATTTATTACAGTTGTATATTGTTTCAGTGCAATGAACTTTTATGGATGTATATGATATGTTTTAAGTGATGAATGTAATGTGGCGAAGTAATGTACGAATGTGAAGTAACTTATGAATTTTAAGTATAAGAAAATGCAGTAATACCACATCTCTTCATCCCTCAAGGCTATAGAAACTTGTTTCTGCATCCTACCATAGTCACTTTGGGTGAGACTGCATTCTTCTTTCAGGTCATTGCTGAAATTTCAAGTGATTAAGCATTTTGTTGGTGCGCAGTATAGATCAAATCTGGGTCAGTCCAATCTAAACCAATGCCTGAAGAAACAACCTGATTGGTTCATGGCCATAGATACTATTTTAGGTTGTTTCCCACCTTTGTTGTCCTATTCATGACTTCCAATGTTTTCAACAAGAAATATGGAAGGTTAATGAGTTTTCATTGCCTCAAATCGATCATTAGTTTGAAATAGTATACAAATATCATAATATGTATACCTTCATAAGTAAGAAATTTATGTATACCCATGGCCACTTCTTCCCAAGGTGGAGGAAAAGTGGCCTCTGTATACCCTTTCCATTACCTTCCACAACCTCTCCTTCTACAAAGAATTACTTATGAGACATATTCGCTATTGTTCATATCTCAAATGAGTAGTCTTGAGTCTAAGGTAGATAAGTTACATTGGATATTAGATCCTCATCAACATATATTTGCAATAGCCTTACTATGTCTATTTGGTTTTCAAATGCCAAAGAGAATTCCCTAGTGAACAATTTGTCTCCCTTTTTGAACTTTACAAAGTTGGACATCCACCTAACCTTCTAAAAAATCCTAGCCACTTAAAAGATTCTATTAATGATCCAAGTGATCCAATTCATATCATGTAGGAGGTTCCCCCATTATGGAATTGTTGGCAATGAGAAAGACTACAGAGGGAGGAATTTTGGTATGTGTGTTCAGGGTAGGATTTGCATGGGAAAAATGGGGAATTACAGAGATGAAATATTTTTCCTTTAAAGCACCATCATTTGGCATGGTATTAAGGAAACATCATGGAAATGATATTTATAGGTGGCTAATGACATTGATTAGTGATGGGACTATATTTTTAAATGGTTGTTTTAACTTCCCCTATGCTATGTACCTAAGCAGATTTTTTATTAGACTTCAACTAGACTTATATATTTGGTGTGATGAGTATGGAAGTAACTCCCCCAACCAAGGGACTAATCCATCCCTAGGTAAGGTGATATGACAATTGGAATGATAATATCATAATTGGAACTAGAAGTAGTGGAAGAGTACATACCAATAATCTTATCATTAACCTGATGGTAGCTGAGTCTAATTATTTTCCGGTTCTAAATTTGTCTCATGGGTGACTAAAATTGACCATTGTTGAAATGATTGATGTGGTCCTATAAAAAATCACATATGCAACGAAGATGGATAGTAAGGGTGAATAATATGGACAATGGTGTCATGGATGACTAAAGAGTGTTTGAAAATTATGAGAGTTAGACAAATCTACCATCATTTGGAAAGATTTGGAATGTTGTAATGACTTACAAAGATCGATTGTGTTGAAATTGATAAGAATTGATCTAGATCATTGGAGGAATCAGACCAAAGAAGATTAAAAAAAATTATAAGAAGTAAAAATTTCCTCGCAAGTCATGAATCAGACCAAAGAAGATAAAAAAATTATAAGAAATAAAAATTTCCCAGCAAGTTAGCTATCCCAGTACTACTCTAGATTGAGCGTGCTTAGACACAAATTTCTCATCAAATTTGGTACATTAATGTTAAGATGATCCAAGTTGTTTAAGAAATGTAACTTCATGAGTGAAAAAGGAATGTGTCATAATGCGTGACATAAATATTTCAAATAAGCATTATAAAAATAATTGAGAATAGGGCACAATGCATAAAAGAAATGTTGACATTATAAAGATAGCTCAGAATATGACACATGTGCAAGAGAGGTATTTCAGAAAAATAAATAAAAACAAACTCAAATATGTATTCCATTGATAATATCCCATGAGACTACTTTATGATAAAAAAAATCCTTTGCTCCTAGTGAATTCTCGTATTTATAATTGTTATGGGTGTATTTTCACCAAGAGTTATCCCCTTTTATATTTCAAAATACCATGGGTAAATACCATGGTTTACAAAACCATGGGTGAATACCATGGGAAAATATAATAAATTAAGAAAGCATGGGTAAATATAATAAATTATGATACCATTGGTAAATACCATGGTTTACAAAATCCATGGGTGAATCCCATGGGTGAGTATCATAATTACTATGGTAAAATTGAAATCATCCTGCAATTAGATTCTTGCTTTAATATTATGATTTATTTTGTTTATTATCATGCACTATCCATGGTTTTAACAACAATTGATTGAAAAATAATTATTAATTGTGCTAATTATTTTCCACCCACAGCAAGAATTCTCTAGGAATCTTAAAACAAGACTCTTGAACAAGGATTTTACAGTGATAATTTTATGATAGTTTGATAAAGTTTTGTAACAAATTTATAGTAAGTCTCTCAAACATACCACTACTAGGATTCAGGAAAGTGCCAACAAATGTGTAAATGATTTTTGTAATGGGGTGGTTCTATAGAAAATTTTTGGGATTGTTATGCAACAAGTTTGAAAATAGGTTACATAGCATGATGGTTCCATATCAAATCTATGGGATGGTTCCACAACAATTCTACAAATAGGTTTTATAGAAAGTTTGTGAATAAGTTCCATAGCTCCTTTTTAGGATGGTTCCATAGAAAATCTATGAGATGGTTTTACATGTGATTGTTGATGTGTTTTCATGTCACACATCAAATAAAGTGATTTTGAAACAATGAGCATTTAGTTATTTGTAATGTTTCATATCTTCTTCACATAAGTCAACCAAGGATGGTTTCTATTTTTGACCACATAGAAGGAAATGAAAGATATCAAAAAGAAAGAAATTTCCTATGTTCATCTTCTCATTTGATATCCTTATGTCTTAGCTTCATCTATGCTTTTGTACAGTAAAAAAGAAGGTAATATTCCAAAGATAACAATATTTTCCTTAAATATCTCCAATTTTTAACTTTATTTATATTCACGTTATTTACCCATTTTCCATTTTCCCAATTAAGTATTATTTTCATGAAGAATTACCTCACCTCCTCTCCCCATTTTATTTATCATTTTTCAGACATGCCTTGCACATCACACCCCATTCTTTATTACTGAGTCAATTTTACCTTTTACACCTCAATTTCACATTATATTATTACACATATTAATGTTATCCTAAGTTTTTTTCGGATATATCCTTATGATACATGGAAACCAACTGGACATATCAACGGGTAGCACTTGGAAGGTATTAGTTGGACATATAATGTTGGGGAATGACTCAACACAATGACTAGGCAATGAGATGGAAACCAAAAACTAAACTTTGCCTAAGCTACAAAAGGTTTCATGACTCTTTATAATTCACACACAAATATATAAGGAGTAATTTTCTTTATAAATCATTATAAATTCCTATAGTTAATGTGGGTAGAGTAGGGTATATTTTTAAATCAAAACACCAAGGTTCATGTGGAGTAGATAAACATCTATTGAGTTGCCTCATGCAGATCAATGGTGGTTGGATCATGAACTCCCAAAAATCATAACTTGAGTTCCCAAAATTCTATTTGGGAAAAAAAGTGGTTTTAAGGGCTAAATTATATGTATCAACTCAAAAAATTACAAGAAAAGTGTGACCAATTTTGGGCATATCAACAACAAATTTTCTAAAATGATTCATAAAAAAGAGAAATATGGAATATATGAAGTGGGACCCATGTTAGAGAATGAATTTCTAAATTCATATTTTCAAAGTGGATGGCTATTTTGTTAACACAAAGAGTAAAAAACTAACCATCAAGTAGTTGCAAGGATGGAGACAAGATTATTAATGGATAAAATCATAATCAAAAGGTAGTGGTTGAGAGTGAGAGCTTTCATTTCATAGGTTGTTTTTCTACAATTTTGTGGGTGTTATTTTTTGAAGAAATTCCCTTTCTTTCTCCCTAGTCTTTCAACAACCATCCTTGTGAGTTGTCTTATATATTTGTGAAGTGGATCCCGGATCCCTAACTATAGATTCTTTTCTTCTTCTAGGTAACCTCATATTATTCGGTCCATAGTAGCAAAATCCGAGTCCCTTAGGGACAAACTCCTTTACTGTTTGCACTTAAGTAACAATATTTTGTAAAATGTTTCAGGAACTTACCATTCAAAACTTAAAGTATGTAAAATCATTCTTTAACTCTTGCACAAAGTTGTTAGCAAGAGTGCATGTCATTTATGGTTTTGAGACTTTTAAATGTGTAATGAAACCCATGAATGTTTTCCTGTCACTCTTTATGATCTATGAACATATGAAATTAGTTTAGATTTATCTAAATATCTAGCCATTTTTCTACTTTCTTTCTATTGATTTTATTCAAATGTGTTCTCCTCATAATGTATCATGGAATGAATCATCAAATTATTTATTTATAATATTATTATTTTATTTTTCTCTCGAAATACATAGTCCACTCATAGGCGAATGTTCTAAATTATCATATTTATTTGTTTTCAATTATTTAAAATATTTCAATGAATAAAAGAGGAGTACTTCCTCTATAAAAATGTAAAGGGAATCTTATTAAGGCTCTATGAGGTTGAATTTTTCCCTTAACAGGAAATGAATTCAACATTTTTAGCAACCATGCTAGGGAGTGATTCATTTTCAAGAAATCTAATACTTTATTTTAAGGAAAAGAAATTATTGAGAAACTAGAAGCTCTCTAGTTCAAGTTTTCGAAAAAAAACTAGTAAATTCTAGCCACATAGTTAAAAATAAATTAGGTTCTTGAAAACCTTGTTCAAAAAACATCACATAATCTTCAATAGTATGGAAATTCAAGTAAACATATCTTTTAGTGATTTCTTTAATACTAAGAAACATCCAATACTTGAGAGAATGAGTTCTCTAGTGACTCCATTACTGAATAATTTGATTTTAAAGAAACATGCCCCAATTACTCCACATAAATTTTTTGAATCACATGAACATCTAAATGGAAACTCCAAGCAAGATTTTCTCTAATATTGTGAAGAGAATTTGCATTCCCCATCATTCCCATCAATATTTTTCCAACTTATGGAAAAAGAAGGCCCACAATGGAATAGGCTAATGTACAAGAAGTCTTCTCATTCTATGAAGAAAGATTCATCCCTTTCCAAACATTTCCATGGAGAAGTTTCCCATGTCCATTGGAGATACTTCATAAATTTTAGAAAGTAATTTATTTAATTTTGATAATGCTTGTAATATTTATAATGTGGTGTTGTAGCGGCTACAACCACCCTCCAAAATTTTTCCTTCACTTTGCTTTGGAGCCTCCCTCCTCAAAATCTTAGTAGCTTGTCTTGCACTGCTCAGGTACTTGTGTTTCATTCAAGTTAATCTTTAACTTTGTAGCTTGTGTTCACTAACTTGTTTTCCTGACCATCCACAAGCTGACCTCGTGAGTCAGTTTACATCTGTTTCTTGTGCTGTCTTGGCAAACTGCACAATCCTAGAGTGCAACCAGCCTTACTCTCAGGAATTGTGTAGAGCAACTTGGTAGTTAGCCCTGCTCTCCAAAAATGAGCACAACAGTCTGACAGGCAGCCTTACTCAGGATTGAAATTGTGTCAAACATCCAGACATTAGGCTTCGAGTTAGGAATTGTACAAACCTAGTTAACAGCTTACCTTTAGGTGGGAAATTGTGCAAAGGAAGAGAGGCATCCAAAGCCACTCAAACCAACAATTGTGCAAAAGCATTCTTTCAGTTGCTGCCTTCTGCATGTGCTCGTAGGTTGCCCAATTCCCACCAAAACTATGCAATTCTTCCTTATATGCATGGAAAAATTTCCCAAAAAGGGAAAAAGAAAAAAAAAGAAAAAGCATCCCTATAAAATAGGGATCTATTTTTAGCAAGCAGGAGTTACACTCAAGTTGATTTTAGAAACTTCTCGCTAAGTGTCGCTTTTTCCTTGATTTGTGGCATGCGCATCATAAACCCTAAATCTACGAAATCTATTTAATGGATGCCCCAGAGCTCATTCTTCACATTTGATCTTGGAGGTCTCGCATTTCTGAGGCATATAGGAATATTTGGCATGATCTTAATGGCTTTTTCAGGTAAGTTTTTATTTTCATATGTTTTTCTGCTTTTTTGGTGGCTTTTCTTTCCTTGGCCTGTGTGAGTGTTGTTTTCCTTGTTTTATCGAATGAACACTGACATTTTAATGTATTTTAACTTGGAAAAGTGTTGTTTCTATTTTTGCATTGCATTTCCTTAGTGTTACATGCATGACCTTGTTTCTGCACTAACAGTCGTTGTTGCGACTACTCGCTCCATGAGCTTCATTGTTATTTTGTTTGACTGATTCTTGCAATTGTTTTGATTTCATGCATGTCCATTCACTCATATTTGCACATGCATTCGTTCCTACTTGTTTTCAAGTCACCCTTGGGCAGATCTGGACTGCCTTGGCCGACATCTTGACTCACACGGCATGCACTACACATTCCTAGGAATCAAGGCTCTACCTTGGCTTTAGGAGTTGTGCAAAGGCTACCTCTCACTGGATTCCTGGCTATGCTCTATGTAGTTCTGGGAGACAGTGCCCAGTCTTGCTTCTGGGATTGCACAAGATGCAGTCCTAGACAACAATCAAGTCAGACTGAATTGTGCATTATGCAGTTCTAGTCCTTAGCAAGACAAGCTGGACTATGCTCTACACCGTTTCAACCAGCAACTGGCTCACTAGAAGCTAGGACTGTTGAATGTGCAGTTCCAGCTCACAGTCTCCCTCCCTTGCAAAGTCATAACTGCACAATATTGCCCAGCAGTCACCGGGTTTGTTTCTTGACCAATCCTTGGGTTGTTTTATGTTTTTTAGTTGACATATTCTTTCCATGAGTGTCTCTCTATCTCCAAGCTCCACAGGGAACAACAACAGTAGGAGCACTGAGTAGCAAACATGCACAAGACAAAGGTAAGAGGAATCTTGCCAAGAGTGGAAAGGAAGAGAAAAGCTACAAGTTTAAGGAAGATCCACTTGTGAGAAAGTAGCTTTGGAGATTAAGGTCAAGAGATGACAATGCGAAAGGAGAGTAGTGCAAAGCAAGAGGGAAAAGAAAAGACTAGAAGAAGCAAAGATAAAGTTGCACGAAGTAGAGAAAAGGCTCAAAGAAGAATAGGAGTTGCACAAAAGAGAGAAGGGAGTGCAACAAGAATAGGAATAGGAATAGGAGGAGTGTGAGGTGCAAATATAGATAAAATTGCATTGATAATACATAGATCTAACAACAACAGGTGATGAACAGGGTGAGTGGTCGCACGAGAACGAACTTGCTTAGCAAGATGAACAGATGGACACGGAGATGGTACAGGAAAAAAAGGATCATGACATAGACCTCATGCTAAAATCAACAGAGGTCACTCCACGGGCTTCACCATCTCCAGCAGTAGAGCAAGTCCCAAGTGAACAAGGAGAGACTATTTTCCTTGAGCATGATTTGGCAACATATGTTTACAACATAGCCTTTGATGAGTCATGACACAAAGTTGTACAGGCGCATAGAGTGCACTCCTCGGATGATCATACATCTCCTATGCACTTTGAAGAATGGGTTATTATGTATGATGTGTGAATACATCCAACTATCTTGGACGATGCTACGAAGGCTTATGCCAAAGCCACAAGATGAAGAATGAATTTTTTGATAGTAGAATATGAGCACATGGCTAAGGACGTGCAAGCGGCCAAGTAGAGGGAAGAAAAATCAATAGGGTCTGGAAGAGAAGAAATGAAGAAAGTGATACTCGCTGAAGTATCGACTCTTGAGATAACCATGTAGAGATTGTATGATAGGCTCGTCACCATGCAGAAGGCAGTTATACATCTACGTGGCTTTCTGCAACATTGCATCAAGATTGCATGCATGGTAACATACATACATGCCGCTCTTAATGACATACAAACATGGAAAATGAGGTACAAGGGAGCCTCACTTTACTTGCACAAGATGATGAAGCCATAGGCAGAGTTGGACAAAGCACACATCTGGAGTCAGATTTAGAACTATGATGCACGCATCCCCTTAAGCCTGATGTGAAGCCAGATAAACAAAGACCTTATAGGTTGAATCTGAAGTATAAGGAAAAACTCAAAGTAGAACTCAATAAGATTCTACCAAGAGGAATTATTGAACTTGTAGAAGAAACAGAATGGGTAAGTCCTATGGTTGTGTAAGAGAAGAATACTCAAGGATAAATTAGGATCTATGTTGATCTAAGAAATTTTAATGATGCATGTTTACATGATCCCTTCCCTACCCCTTTCATAGATGAAGTGCTAGAAAATGTAGGATGTTAGGAAGCTTACTCATTTACAGATGGAATTTCAAGTTATCATTAGATTAGGATTGCACCTGAAGATCAACATAAGACCACATTTTCTATAGAATGGGGCTCATATCAATATACAATAATGCCTTTTGGATTGAAAAATTTCCTTGCTATATTTTCTAGGGTGGTGGTTGCAAATTTGAAAGAATACATCCACAAGTTTTTAGAGGTATATTTTGATGAATGGAAAGTATTTGGAATGTTTAAAAAACATCTTGGAAGTTTAAGACTTATGCTTTATACATGTAAACAGTATCATATCTCTTTGAACATAAAGAATTACATATTTTGCGTACGTTTCAGCATATTGTTTGGACATGTTGTTTATAAGGACGGACTAATGGTGGAACCTTCTAAGATTTCTATCATTTTGAACCTGCCCCCACCTAAGACAATAAGACAACTTCACACTATGTTGGGACATACTCGGTATGACAGGAAGTTCATCAAGGGGTATGCCCAAATTATTGCGCTTATGGATAAATTTTTGAAAGAGGATATAAATTTTCAGTGGGATGAAGAATGTTAGAAGAGCCTCAACATATTGAAAGAAAAAATGATAACTCCACCTATACTAGTGTTCCCTGATTAGAATAAGGAATTCCATGTCCATGTGGATGCCTCTTATATAGCTTTCAGAGTAGTACTGGCACAACCTAGTGCGGGAGAGATCGATTATGTTATAGCTTTTGCAAGTAGAAATTTATCTAAAGAAGAAAAGAATTACACAACTATAGAAAGAGAAGGATTGGATATGGTATATGATTTGCAGAAGTTTAGACACTATTTTTTGGGGTCACACTCTAAAATATTTACAGATCATTCTACACTGAAGTATTTGGTTAATAAGTCCTTCTTAGGAGGGAAGATTTGTAGATGGTTACTTTTATTCTAGGAATATGACTTTGATACCATTGTTAAACCAGGGAGATTGATTGCAGGACCTGACCATATATCAATATTGGAAACATGGGAAGAATGAACCATAATAGAGGATAATCTCCCTGATGTGCAGTTATTTAAAATTAGAGTTGCATATGATCATTCCACAAATATCATTCAGTTTTTTAGCACATTAATGCCTCCTTCAGAGTAAACTACACAACAAAAGAAAGAATTAGTGGTTAAGGAAGTAGAATTTTCATTAATAGAAGGACATTTATATAAGATGGGACCGGTGGAGATATTGCGTGGATATGTTCTTGAACATGAAAGACAGATGATTCTAGAAAAGGGTCATCGGGGCACAACTAGTGGACACTATGTAAGAAAAGGTATTGTGTAGAATATTTTGAGAGTAGGATTGTGGTGGCCTACACTACACAAAGATGAAAAGGAATATTGTCGAGCATGTGATGTGTGTTAGAGTGTTGGGACAGGCCCCCCTAGGGTAAATTTTTTAAAACAATTTTGTTATTATTGTAAAGTCTCTGCATTTTGAGGAGTAGAGTGCGAAGGTTGATAGGAGTCAAAGGGGATTTAGGAACATCAAAACCCCTTAGTTTATTTAGGAGTTAAGTTGTTTTGTGACCCGCCCATGGTTCGCAGACCATGGTATTATAATAGAAAATGCTATAAAAATGAGTCATAGAGAGTCATAAGAAGTCAGTTAATCAAGCAGTGAATCATCTAAGTAAGAGAAGTTTGTTTACTATACTTAGCTGGAGGGGAAGTCTCTTGCAGCTGTGTGCGCGAAGACCCTCGCAAGTTCACAACTGAGTGCGCAGGCCCCTGCAGCTGTGTGCACAGTGTAAAAAGAGTTTGCAATAGAAGATCTAAGAATAATAAAGGCTATTTTGAAGCATTATCTATGTATTTGTGTGTTATACTTTACTTTTGAATTTATTGTATGATTCTCTTTGTTTACTGCAATTATCCTGAGAAGTAATTAATAAATGTGTGAAAGTGGTGGATCTGTTTAATTAGTTGATGTTATGAATGTTTAGAACAGTTAGCACAAAGTTTGGATCAGTTAATTGTAAGTTACTATAATTTCTAGGCTTTAAGGATTAGGACTTGCAAAAGTCAGAATAAAGCTCTAGAAGTAACAAAAACACATCACATAGTCCTTTGGATGGAGAAATCTAGTTCTGGCATCCCCCAATACTGCCTCGGGTGAGACTGTAACCTGCGCTACATAGTTTGTTTCTAAAAGGGTGGTAGTGTAGGGTTTTTTTGGTTAGCGCAAATATCTCTAAACCTGGGTCCAAGCCCCCTCAAGCGAACAGATGGTTTCGCTGCCGAGATTGGGATTTATTTAAGGAATATGTGATGAGAAATAAGTAGATACTGGCTAAGAAAGAGATCAAAAAGTGGATCAATCGGAAGCTGCACGAGTTTGTAGCCCAAGAAAATAGGTATATGTGCCTATCGAAATATGAGTTGTTGAATAGATAGCTGTATACAAAAAAACATGAAATTTTATTCTTCTATTTTTTGTGCAAGTTATAGGAATGGTTGTCTAAATTGGCGAATGATCAAGGTATGTGGAAGTTGGATAACCCTATTGTTTGGACTCCAGAGCTAGTGCAGCGTCTAGAAGGGTCAGAAAATAAGATCGTAAGGGCTATCGATTATTGCATCGATAGTAATTTTGGTGGATTCATTACTGAGTTTGCAATCGATACATCTATCAGTTATAGCAAAGCTAAACTCTGATTTTTCAAAGGTCCAAGAGGTAAGTATCTGAAGTCCTTGAAAACATTAATTAAAATTCTCTTATTTGAGAAAAGGGTTATGCCATTCAATTAATGTTTAGTCGAGATTTGAAGGGAGCTACGCGAAGTGGAAAGCCATTTAGAAGACTTCTAGATTCAGGTGTTGAATACAATCCTCTGTTGGGAATGTTTGATAGTGATGAATAAAGTAATAGTTTGAAGATTCCTTAAGGTGCACCGTAGACGGTAAATTAGGGTATCACAAGAATACCACATCCATCTGCTCCACCTCTGCCTTCACCTCCACCTCACACACCTGCACCTAAGCCTCTGCCTCCACCTCCACCTCCACCTCCACTATTCAATATGAAGAATGCTATGAAGATGCCCATATTTAGGGATCTGGGGACATAAAACCCTGAACAATTTTGGTTTGTAGTAGATGTTGCATGGAAGTCACAACAGATAATAGATGATGAGTTGAAGAAAGCACATCTGGTCACAACATTGCAAGATAGAGCACTGAGATGGTTTATTAAATACTGTTCAACTCATCCAGTTGCAATGTTGAAGGATACGAAGGATGCGGTAAATAATGAATTCAATAAGCCTAAATCGCAAGCCCAATCAATAATAGAGGTCAAATAAATCCAATAGAAGGTCAATGAGACTACATGGGATTTTGATCAAAGGTTGAAATGTTTGCTACAGAAGGCTAATATATAGATCATAGATGAACAACCCAAGGATTGGTATATTTCCTTGCTATTACCCCATTTGAGATTGCCACTATCACAATAGAAGATTGGAATGCAAGCTAAGGCACTAGAGATTACTATGAAATTAGAAGCGTCGCCTATTAAGGATACGAATCTAGGAGTGCAACATATTCAGTTACAATTGGCTAGCCTGCATATGGAGTTTCAAAGTATCAAAAATGGAAAATAAGTCTAGACTAAGGTCTGTATTGACATATGGTGTTTAAAATGTAAAGGCCATCGTCACAACAAGGATCATTGTCTAGTGTATCTAAATTATGTAGTTGGGGGGGTCTTATTCCCCTGAAGCCAGAATATACCACCGAGATATGTATAGGTGTGGTATCATGGTGTGTTATTTGTCAGATTACGGGAAAACATACAATAGACAATTGTCATTTGTTATAGAAGTTTGTGCAGACTCCCCAACAATTGTTTTGCAACTTTTTCAAATTGTCAGTCATGACGAGCGCAATTGCCGAAGTTATGAATTGATGATGGAAAAAACACCAACATATATAGTACAGATGGAGGCACATCCTTAGCAGGATCAAGGCACAACTACAAAACGTGAAAGATTCCAAGGATGAGGAAGAGGACAAGAAGGAGGAGCTGGAAGAGGCTGAGGCTAGATCATTTGTTACAATTGTGGAGAACCGGGTCACTTTGCGTGAGATTGTCATAATCTATCATAATCCATCACACCCCTCATGTCAATATCATTGAAAACTTGATCATTTCATAGAATATTGTTCTGTGCTCATTGTGAAAATGCAAGAAAAGAAGACCCAGACTCAACAGCGAACTCAGAACATCCAGATGATGAGATCAGAACCGCGCAAAGATGGACCCAGTGTTAATATTGTTACGTGGAGTGGTATAGCTACGGGGGAGGATAAAGGGAAACAACAGAGGAAAGCATATGGGTATGTAAGGCTGTTGTCAAGGATGTTGGATTCAACTTAAATAAGTCAAAGGAAACATTTATGGAGGAGAAGGGGAGCTTCGCAGACACTGGAGCTTCTACATCGAAGGTTCAGAGTACACAAACAGAGAAGCCTTCATAAATTAGTACTGTGCAATAAACAATCCTTCATTGCTGACATCCTTCTTACAGACTTGCATGAAGCTCCTAAGGAATAAAAAAGGAGTAGAGGGACTACAACAATTGATAGATAAATACACTAGCAAGGACAAGCCACTGCTAGAACAATGTGCAATGCATAAGGTGAACAAAGGTAAGAAAAGGACTAGTCATGAAATGTGATTGACTGTCGAGATTAGAGAATTTGAAATGGACTAGGTAATCCATGATCTAGGATCTAATGCCAATGTTTTGCTAAAGAAAACCTGGGAAAGAATGGGAAGACCAACACTACAGTGGTCCCTAATCCAGCTAAGAATGGTGAATCAACAAAAGATTATTCCTATGGGGTGCCTACATGGAGTGACCATGGATATTGAAGGGGTGCGTGACATAAGTAATTTTGAAGTGATCGAAATAGTGAATGAAAGTAATCCATACCTAGCGCTACTTGGAATTGATTGGGCATTTGATATAAACACAATCATCAATCTCAAGGAGCGCAACATGACATTTGAGAAGAAGGAACTAAGGGTTATTGTTCCATTGGATCCGTCCGAGGGTGTGTAATATACTTAACCAATCCAAGATTATTATGAGGAAAATATATAGAAAATCTATAAGCTTATTGCACGAGACAAGGATCAAATCAACCCTATGGTGGATGGGCAAATTACTTGGGAGAAGGACAACTCCTGTAACTTAGATTCATATGAGGAGCTTGATCACTGACATAACAAATTGTATGAGGTATCATTTTTGTGATGCAACAAGATTACTAAGTCACTCCAATGTATATCCACTGAGGTATGCAACTTACCATATTATGATGGTTTAGAAGATGTCAATTTATTTCTAGATAAATTTGAATAGGATGTACCAAAGGAACATCATTTCCAATCATTAGACATCGTGTTGAGAGCTACACCTCCTAGATGGTGGGGTACGCATAAGAAAAACTTTGCAGATTGGAAGGAATATTGACGAACGATAAAACTACAGTTTGGGTATGCCAATACCCGCATTACAAAGAAATATATAAGAAAGGATGATCCATGTGAGAATCTGGCTCGATGGATGAAAGCATGGGGAGAAGAACCACATCCAGAATGAGTTCACATGTAAGGCCCTACCCTAGGGTCTTCTAACAGATCTATTTTCTCTAGAATTTAAATGCAATAAGAGGCAATAATTTACTTTCTTACAAGACTTTTAAACAATGAAAATTTTACCATTTACATTCTAATCCGTATAACTTATAGTGAACATTTCATTTCAATCATTTACATGAGTAATCTATGCATAGAGGAATACATGTGTCGGTGGCTGGTGGAGATGCCCTTGAGCTGTTGCTCCTGCTAAAACGCTCCTCTTGACTAAACCAACTACATTTACCTCTGAGCCAACTAGGAAATAATTCCTAGCCCAGGAAACCTCCACAGGTTCCCTAGCCCTCTGAGCCCAAGTCTAACCAAATGTAGTGTGTCCAAAATGAGTAAACCAGACCAAGATAAACAATATTTCCCTCCTCTCAACTAACCCAAGAAACCTCCACAGGTTCCTTAGGTCTCCGAAAATCATAGCAATCCTAAAATCACAGCCAACCCAAATCACAACCATCCCCAAAATCAAGCAAGACCCCATATGCCATTTTCTCCCTTCCTCCGTCCCTTTTATACCCTCCCTCTCTTCTCCACCTCAACCACCTCTCATTAATTTCATTAACTTCTCCTCCATCCTTACAATTGAATTATCTTCTCCGAAGTAAATCTGGGAGTACATTTGGAAATGTGATGTGAATATAAAATTGGGAAATTAATGGGAGAGGACCATGTCTTCTCCCAAGTAAATGTGAGAGTACATGTGGGAATGTGAGATGTAATTAAATGGAGAGGACCATTTCTTCTCCCTAGTAAATGTGAGAGTACATTTGGGAATGTGAGATGTAATTAAATGGGAGGACCACGTCTTCTCTTAAGTAAATGTGAGAGTACATTTAGGAATGTGAGATGAATATATATATAATTTGAAATAGTGGAAGGAGACCATATCCTACCTAAGATTCAATTTGAGAAGGCAAGTTGGGAATTTGAATAAAATAGAAATAATGAATTTTATATTAAATTCATAGTTTCCAAAATGAAGGTATTAACCAATATTTCTCAATATTTTCAGGTAATGTAAACATTAATAGAATTTTCATGATAAGATTTAAGTGGGGCATTACATAGACCCCTCCTTCAAAAAACTTCATCCCAAAGTTAGAATGGAAAGATACAAGGAGTTCGAAATGAGAAATAAATAAATGAATGGAATATGACTAGACAAATGAGAAATAAATAAATGAATGGAATAATTGCCTTTGCCCTGCTGGTATTAGTATTTCCCTTCTAAATGGCACTGCATTTCTAAAGATGCCTACTCCTTTCACAAGTGGCCAGTGACCACAAAAGTTGCGAAGAAAGTTGAAGGTCTTTTTATCCAAAACTAGAGACACATTATTTTTCACGACATTTTTATTCAACACTAGAATAATGGTAAAAGTGTATTCTAATATTTTCACTGGTCTTTTATTGACTAAATAAGCTTCCATTGTAAAATCACAAATTCTCTACGAATTGATCTTCTCATTTAATTTAGGATCATTAAAAACAACTATCACAGTAAGCCTTACACAAGTCCATGGTATTCAATCTATGTTTTCAACAGAAAATTCTACCACTCATAGAATAATCATTAACGTGACATATAGGATATTTCAACACATCCTAATTTGAATTCCCATGCTTCATAGTCATTTACTTCTCAAACTAGAGATTTGTTATTATGACTTCCTCCATGAAGAAAGACAAATATACTATTTGAAAGATAATCCTACTATCCAAATGGAAAATCTACTGTATATCAAAGAAGAATAATGATAATCTTCTATCAATAGAATTAAAATCCACCCTCGTATGTAAAATATAACTGACTACATTCTTTAGATTGGGACACATTTTGGGTATAAATTACTGGCTCAAAAACTGCAATTTTCAGTGCAAATATTGTTCACACCATCCATATATTTAATAGACGCTGAGGTTGGCAACAAACAAGACCTCAGGTACAGACTAGTGAGAACAAAACTTCAGTTTTCAATGTAAATATAGTTCACATCATTCTTCAATCAGAATTCTAAGACCATTACAGAGTTTGTTCAAAACGTTCAACTGACACATCCTTCAGCCAAATTTAATCATTGTGATGTGGCAGGCTTAACTATACAATTAATGAACTTGGGAAGCATGTTGAAATAGAATAGCTACATCTTCACAAACCAATCATCATAGCTTGACCATAGATCTCTCTGAATGTCGAGAAAGTGACCTTGCCCATAACCATCGATCTATCTGCAACCTGCTAAGTTTCCTGTCATTAATTATTTGGTTCATGTGCCAAAGTCATCCAATGATAATCATATAGTTTCCATGCATCTTCTTAGATAACAGAGATATAATGAATCATCAGAGTCATTGGATCAACATCCTTCATGGATCTGCTCATTTTAAGATGAGACAATATCATGGTACAATTGTATCAACAAACTTCCAATCACCAAATCCCAACAATACGCATGCACAGGAACTCTCTCTCACATGTTCTTCCTATTTAACTTCTAAGAAATAATATATTCAACTGACAACATCAATAGTAGTATCATACCTACATCAATAGTACCCTTATATTACTAATAGCACAAGTACTTCTAACTGTTTGAAGATCCTAAGAGACTATGATCTGAATTTTGCCTTGGAATGATCTGCTCTATTCCTTTTTCTTCGAGTTTGATTATGCTAAGGTGTCTTATGCAACACTGGTTCAGAGTTTTAGCCTTATTAGCACTATTCCTAACATTTTCTACCACACTCTAGATGGTCCAAAGAGAACCTAAGAAATAGATCAATTCAAGTTATGCCAAGTTACTTCTTAGCCACAAGTTTAAACTTTAGAACATTTTATCATAGGCTAGATCATTGGTTAAAAACATTGTTGGTGCTCTGTTTAAGCATTGTGTGCATTTTACCTGCCTACCAACACCTCATTTCTGATTACTGGGTTAGTGTTTGCCATGTAAACTGCTACAACTAAGTTTCTCCCTGAACCCACAGCTGGTAAACATACAACATTAATTATTCATTTATGGCTTTGTAGGTCCACTATATGGGTTTGAATGTAGTGCAATAGCATGGTACAGGCTACAACCATATATTCTCAAGCCAGTGCACTTTGGCATACTTTATAGCCACTACATGCTAATGTAAATATTTTACAACAGTCTTGCAATTGGGAAATATTGACTAGAAGGAAAGCGACTTTATACAACCATTAAAAATTTTGTTTATAAATGCATACAGGTTGTTCTTTTGTGCTTTGTTGATTAACTACAGCCTGTGTACATTGATCAATTAACTACAGCCTTCACTCTCCAAACACATGGAGACAATTTAGTTAGCATGATATATTTATAAATGACTAATTGCACCCTTGATTACAGTGATGTCAATGAGAAGCTGTATCAGTAATTGTTATTTTGCTTGAAAATATGCATATATGATTTTAATGAGCAAAGAAATGGTCAAATGAAGTATTGTGTTTGCACATTCAAACACAAAGAGGGAATTTTTTATTTTTATCTCAACAGAATACTAAAGAAGACAGCAAGGAGAATTGTTTAGGATGGGCTGCTCGAGATCCATCAGGTGTTTTGTCACATTACCAATTTAACCGAAGGTAGGCATTATTTTTTTTTAAATCTTCTTGTAGTTATATGGTTGATTGAATTTTAATATAGAAACTGCACTTCATTCTCATCTTACAAGAAAAGGACATAATAGCATTTGCATTTATAACAATTGTCCATCATAATTTCAGCTGCAAATTATGTAAAATATTTATGCACGTGATTACCAATCAAAATTAAAATAGAAAACAAAAGGAATCAGCCTAGGAAAAGGATTATGTTGGATTGTTGTGATGAGCCTATTGGTATATGAGTTTATGGAACAGTTTAATAGTGACCAGAAGATGAACATCTAGTGTACTATATTGTCTCTGCTGTTAGTACTTGGGACAATGTTGAGGAAGACACTCGTGATGAAGACAACACTAATGCAGATTATAGGTTTTCACATAGGTGATTTGCTTTATGGAAGCTTTTAAGAATGGCTTGATGAAGATTGAAATTTAAGCATGGTCTAAAGACCATACAACTTATCCACTAGATTCACTCATGGGTCTTCTAGAAGTAATGAACTTATAATGATGATTGTTATAAGTCAGGTTAAGAGGGCTTTTAAGATAGAAAGAAAGGGATTTCAATGGAGGAAGTTCAATTTGGAAATCTTGAAAGAATATTGCAGTTATAAGAAATTGAAACTGCTTGGGAGGAAATTTGATCATGTAGAAAGATTTATGGGCCAGGAGTTCATACTGGTTCTTATTACAGAAAACAAAGAAGAGATCGATTTTCTATAACTGGTAGAGGTATCATCTGAAGATGCTATAAAGGTCTAATTTCCAAGATTTGTACTTGGTACCCACTTAAGTTGTGGAGTAACTGATATGATTCCAGTCATAGCAATGCAAAGATACTCGCCTACATGTAAAAACAAGAGAAACCAAGACAGGGAAAATCAAAGTATGCATGCAAGGATTTAATGTTGGAGAAATCTCAACCTCTTGTACTGATATACGATGATGTAATTAAGGATGATAGCATGGAAATAAAAGTTGGAAGTCTTTATGGGAAGTTATTAGAGAACAAGCTTCTTGTTTTAGACAATCTTCTTTTGAAGAATCATCATTTTCTCAGGCTGTAGAAAACCTTTTTGCATTATCATTTTTGGTGAAGGATGGCAGTGTTGAACTAACCATTAGTGGAAATGGTGAACATTTGATTGTTCCTAAGATTTCTCCAAAAACTGAAGATAGGTCAAGAGGTGTACATGATACATAGTTTGCCATTTGTATTGATTATTCAGAGTGGAAGAGGTTTCAGTGGGAGAGAAGGGATCCTACAAATACAAGATTGTTGTTAGATCTGAATTTAGATCCAAAGAATGAATTTCAAGATATGAAAGGCAATATTTAGGTAACTTGGGGAATGGAGAAGTAAGCATGGTTGATGTTGTGAATCTTGAAGATTTGGATATCTTGATCATGTTAAATTTAGTACAGCTGAACATTAAGGTAGCTGGTAGTTTAATTTCCCCTCTATGATAGGTTTGGAAGTGGAAGGGTTTCTAATCTAGTTTTCTTATTTTTGTATATATAAACATGTCAATAATTTGAAGGGTTTATAGTCCAGATATTCTATTTTGTATGTATAAATATGTTTAATATATAGGATACAAATTGTTTACAAGTTTCATGATATATAATTGGATTTTCTGATTAAGTCATGTTTGCTTAATTTTCTTTACTCTAGTATTAGAGTGATAGAACTTGCGTCTTTGAAGGATTTTCTTCCCTGTATATTTTGATTTGATTTTCATATTGTAAGTCAATCATTTGAAAATTGCCCTCAATAAATGATTATCCTCAGATAATTGTCTTGGTCTTATAGGAAATTTATTTTATAGCGATATTTTTAAATATTAAAATATTTATTAGTTTCATCTTCCAAAATTGTTTGAATTACGATTTAAAAGCCGTTGCAAGAACATAAAACTTATACAAATTCCTATTCACAGTACCAATCTTAGAATGGAAGTCTCCTTTTGCATATCGGTTCTCCAGGAGATCAACAATGCTTCACGACTTCATCGGAAGATGAAGGCAATTAAACCCCACAACAAGTTTGAGTGCAAGGAGTCAAGGCTTAGAAGACTCAATCCCTCAGCACTGATACTATGTTTTTGTGCCTTATTAAAGCCTCACTATTGCCATGGGTTCCTTACAACATTTCGCTAACTTTAGTTGTGGATAAAATTACCTACGGATTAAGATGGTCTCATTGTATAATGGCTTGTAGCTTTTATAAAGATGGTCTCATTGTATAATGGCTTGTAGCTTTTATAATTTGCATCATGCAAGATTAACAGAAAAGATGAACCTATTGTAACATGTACTAGTGTATTTTTATCACAATGTTACCAATTATAATGCTATATTCAGGGCAATCATTTTCTTGAAGCAACATGAAAACCTCTGAAGTAATGTCCTTGTTAGTTGTCAGCTAACAATCCTTAAGTTTGCATCTCTTCTATGGAGAATGTTAGGTCATCAATGATAGATACGAGTATGCATGCTATGATAATGTGTAGAATAGAAGGGTCACAAATGAATATGAAACTTCACACACATGCTGTTGGGAGAGGATATACCTTTGGAATCATAAACGTTAACTATAAACTGCATCTATATTTCAACTTGGAACCCTTAATTAGTACAATATAAGGTATTCTAAGTAGGATTGGTAGGTAACGAGAGTTAAGGAATCAAATGAACAATGAAAAGCATCAAGTGAGGGTAGTCGATGCAAAATATAGAGTATGTATTTCTTTTGACGTATAACCATGAAATTCTAATACTAGGTACATTGGCACTGGCAACTACAATAGTTATATAACATTTTGCATCCAATTTATATTTATTATTTTACATGGCATGTTATTCTCCCTAAAAGAAGATCACAAGAAGCATCATAGTTTTTTTTTTCCAATGACAACACGACTTGTCTAAACATAGAGCAATGTCAACCCAGCCTAAAACGTCTGTGTTTTCATTTTGTTTCTGTCTTTTCTCCATTACAAGAGTGCTCTTTTAAAAATCCAAAAGGAAGGTGTAATGCTCTCTACTGAACAAAGATTTCAAATGAATCTGTATCTTTGCATTCAAATTACAAAAATAAGGGGTTTACTTGATATCAACAAGGGATTTGCTTGATAGCATCAGCAAACAGAGTCACAAATTTTTTATCAAGGAATGTTATTATATTGAAGCTTGATCAAAGGAGATTATTCCCTCCAAGAGGCCTATGAATATTGCTCTATGTTTTGGACTTATCAACACAAGGGTTATAATCTACAGGGATATCTCATTGTCTCTTTTATTTGCTTCTTCGCACTTACAATTATCGAAATCTTGTTCATGTTATGTTGTTTCTACTGGATTAGAAAGATAATATTGCATTTCATACATCTCAATTTTTCATTGACAAAGAGTAAAGTGAACTCACTGTAATTTCCACTGCCAAGCAACCTATCAAGTACCAAGCCAATTACCAAATTAGACTGCAATCTAGTCCCCAATAGAATAAAGCCTGATTTAGAAGCAGAATTCCACATGTTGAAAATTTTTGAAATGGCGACTCAAGCACAAAATAGAATAGAGTATGAACAAAATTTTTCGGGCTAGAAATTTTTCATATTCTAGCACATTGATGAAAGCATTGATCAACATGCCTCTTTCCCCTCTAGCTCCTCCACTGATAAATCATGTCAGATTCTCTTCAGCTGGTTAGAGTAAACTAATAGTGTACCCAAAGTTTCATGTGCATTTTTGGAGGGCCAACAAGGGCTGAAGGCAGGTCGCTTGCATATGGGCTAGATCATATGTGAAAATACTACAAATGCTACCAATTATACTTTAACACGAGTGGCTTATATTTTTAAGTAAGTAGCACTAACAAAATGCATGTTGGCAGCGACAAACACTCTCTTTAAACAATGATGAATGTGTAAGTAGAAGACATCTATCAACCCAATCTTCTACACATTTTCTCACAATTGCAGCTAAAACAAGAAAAAACCTTATAGCAGATTTATGTAAATGACCAATACACATCGGAAAACCCCAGATTGCATATAAATTCCAGCCTAAAACCTCACATAAACAAAGTTTCTTCAAATTGGCGATCAAAATTGCCAAGTCAACAACAGAAACCCTCCTATTGAGAATTGCAGATTGTGTAGTACTGTTGCTTATACTTTAGCATAAGTAGCTCTAAAAATGCCTCCCAAGGAACAAGCATCCTGTTTAACAAAGGATAGAGAAAGGATTGGCATTGTAGCCCGAAGCCCATAGATTCTCCCTTAAGACTTTAAGTTCTAATCATTAACTACCTTCAAGAGGGAAGTGATTTCATACACCTTATTGAAACATGTGACCAACCAGACTAACTTAATGGCCATGACCAGCCTAACTTATGTACCATTGCATCCTCTACTAAACAGCATCTCACTCTCAAGAAAACAACCACATGAAGTAACAAGGATCAATCCTTACTGAGAATGTAGTAGAGCCCCACTTTCATTGATGTGGCTGGTCTCTCATGGCTCAAAGATAAAGAGAATAAGAAGTAGAAAGGTATCACTTTCATCTTTCTCCACAGTGTCTAACAAAGGCAGTTCAAAGAAACTAAATATTTACAACAAATTCACATATATCACCATTACAATAACATAAACCCTCAGATTGTGTATAATATATAGGCTAACACCTTAATCAAATTTACACTCAAAATGGCAATCCGACAACAAAAAAATTTAAATTTAGAAACTACAAGCCACTAGACACTTAATTCTTGTGAAATTTAAACTCAAAACAGCAATCTGACAATAGCAACCCTCAAACTCCATCAAATATATAGATTACAACACCCTATGAAGTCAATTTTCATCAAATTTAAACTTAAAATTGCCATTCGAACTCCATATGGAGCCCTTCCTTTCCAATTTACACAAGTAAAGAAAATTTCGCCTATCAAGTAATGGCCCGGTCAAACTGTCCAAAATCAACGAAAAATGATATTATCCATAGAAATAGAAAACACAAAATAACAAAAAAATACAACTTCTCTTCTTCCATGAAAAACAATCAAAGGACTGAGAACAATCTTTTGTCATTCGCCAACATTAAGTTTCCACCAAATTACGCTCTAAAGATTTCAATTTCCAGGCATTTGTGGCCAAGTTTAAGCACTTGGTGGTGGTAAAATAAGATCATAGAAGACAGGAAGCTCAACTTACCTTTGACCACCTCTGCTAGACTTTGTTGGTCTCTCTATGAACCGCAATTGCCCAGATTTATCTTGCAGAGAGTCTAATCCGTATGTTGTTCTCAGATAATTGGCTAGTGCAAAAAAATCAATTATAAAATAGAGAAACTCCTCAGACTAGCTATCGGATTGGTGGAGGAAATGACAGAGTCAAACTAAATGCGAATGGAATATGGACTCCTCGCATAAGTAAAGGCAAGTAGCCGTGGGTGGGGATTCACATCAAACGACAAGGAAACTTGAGGAAGTATAAATTGTGGGTTTAGTGGGCTTTGGGTCCAGATTTTGAACCAAAGCTCTGATACCATGTGTAAGGCCCTACCTTGGGGTCTTGTAACAGATCTATGTTCTCTGGAATTTAAACACAATAAGAGGAAATAATTTACTTTCTTACAAGACTTTTAAATAATGAAAATTTTACGATTTACATTCTAATCCCTATAACTTACAGTGACCATTTCATTTCAATAATTTACATGAGTAATATATGCATAGAGGAATACCTATACTATGTGGTTGGTGGAGATGCCCTTGAGTTGCTACAACTATTGAAACACTCCTCTTGACTAACCCAACTAGATTTACATCCCATCCAACTAGGAAATAATTCCTAGCCCAGGAAACCTCCACAGGTTCCCTAGCCCTCTGAGCCCAAGTCCAACAAGATGTAGTGTGTCCAAAATGAATAATCTAGACCAAGATAAACAATATTTCCCTCCTCTCAACTAACCCAATAAACCTCCATAAGTTCCTTAGGTCTCCAAAAATCACAACAATCCTACAATCATAGCCAACCCAAAAATCAAGCAAGACCCGACATGCCCTTTTCTCCCTTCCTCCTTCCCTTTTATACCCTCCCTCTCTTCTCCACCTCAACCACCTCTCATTAATGTCATTGACTTCTCCATCCTTACAATTGACTTCTCCCAAGTAAATTTGGGAGTACATTTGGAAATGTGACGTGAATACAAAATTGGGGAATTAATGGGAGACGACCATGTCTTCTCCCAAGTAAATCTAAGAGTACATTTGGGAATGTGAGATGAATATATATATTGATAATTAAATGGAGAGGACCATGTATTCTCTCAAGTAAATGTGAGAGTACATTTTGGAATGTGAGATGTAATTAATGGAGAGGACCATGTCTTCTCCCTAGTAAATGTGAGAGTACATTTGGGAATGTGAGATGTAATTAAATTGAGAGGACCATGCCTTCTCCTAAGTAAAAGTGGGAGTACATTTGGGAATGTGAGATGAATATATATATAATTTGAAATAGTGGAAGGAGACTATATCCTACCTAAGATTCAATTTGAGAAGGCAATTTGGGAATTTGAATAAAATAGAAACAATGAATTTTATATTAAATTTATAGTTTCCAAAATGAAGGTATTCACCAATATTTCTCAATATTTTCAGTTAATGTAAACATTAATAAAATTTGCATGATAAGATTTAAGTGGGGCATTACATCACATATTCTACCAGAATTTGGATATTATTATGATGAAATAGTATCTAGAAATAGAGCTACGACACAGAACCACAAAGTGGGATGTTATGAAATATTTTTTCTATTGACTTTCAGTTTTGAGGATGGATTTGAGTGTATTGATGAAGCGTTACAGGAGATAAAAGTTGTAATATTCAAAATTCCATAAGAACTTGTCATGTGTGTACAACCATACTAGAGTACACAGCTACGTCATGCTCTAGAATGCTAGAATGTGACGATAGAGGAAGGGGAGGAATATCCTAGGAACATTAATATTCGTAAGCCAGAAGGACATCATGAAGTCATGAGGCCTAAGGTAGAAGTCCCTAACATCTCAAAGCCCTTGAATACTAAGCAAGTGAATATTGGGTCAGAAGCACAGCCAAAGTTTGCAAACATAGGTCAGTATTGGGATGAGGACAGAGTGGACAAAGTAGCAGAGTTATTGCAGGAGTATCAGAACTTGTTTCCCACCAAGTTCTCTGATCTGAAGGGGATAGTAGGTGATCTCCTTGTCATGAAGATAACTATGAAGCCAGATGTGAAGCCAGTGAAGCAGCACCCATATTGGTTGAATCCTAAGTACAACGAAAAAGTGTGCAAAGAATTTGATAAGATGCTTGTAATCGGTATTATTGAACCTGTCAAGGAATCAAATTGGGTTAGTCCTATGGTGTTTCAGGAAAAGAAGACAAAGGGTGAAACTCAGATCTGTGTAGATTTAAGAAATTTAAATGATGCTTGTGTTCATGATCCATTTCATATGTCATTCTAGATGAAGTATTGGAGAATGTTGTAGGACAGGAATCCTATTCGTTTAGTGACGAGAGTGCATGCGGGTATGTGGGGGGCTACCTAAAGGGCCACCCCCTCATGAGGTCTAAAAAATCACACACACACACACCCAAGAATCACTGATACAATCTGCTGCATCACTAGACCATCAAGTGTATGAATCACGAACATTAAACAAACAAGTAAAATGGAAATAATGAGTCCCTCTACTCAATTTGAGGAGCTGAACAAGAATGGAAGTTGGAACCAAGATACATTTCCCACTAGGTCATTCTTCTAGAATAAATGAGCTGATGTCGAGAGAATAGGGCCCGTGATAGGTGAGGTAATGAGGATCCTCAACTAAGGCATGAGGGAAAATAGTAATGTGACTGATGGAATGACACTAGGGATGATGGAAAAAGTGGTACTAACGGACAAACAAATGACTTCCCTTGTCAAAGCATAAAGTGCATGGTTGACCTGGCAATGACTAACTTAACTCCGGAGGGGATAGGGATAGTATGACTAGAGGACAAAATGGGCAACACATGATGAATTATATGCAAATATGGATGGAATAGTGTGACATGATATAATGGGACGTGAAACAGACTCCATGGATGCAAGGGTGACTCATCGTGGATGCTCTGAACAAGGTTGACATGATGATGCTACCACACAAAATAGGCTTGGTGGGGACCACGAAAACATGAGTAACTGATGGTTACTCATGACGAAATTTGACACATGGTATGACAAGTATAATAAGGGGAGGTGGTCCTTAAAGTACAAGTGTCTCTTTATGAATAAATTTGATTTTGAGAGGCAACGAAGTGACCCTTATTGGAAAAATGGATTCCTGTTGAAGTGTCAAATCATCAAAAGAAGTGATGCAACCTACCTAAATGCATGACAAAAATAAATACCCACAAATCAATGGGAGATGTTATGGGTAAAATTTCTTAAGGTAGAGTGAACTGGGAGAATTAGGAAGGACATGGCCTTCAAAATCCTCAAAAATATGCCCCCTTGCCTAAGTGCAAGGGTAATCAAGGGTAGACATAGCTTCCATGATGTCTTCATCAGACTAGAAGATGAGTGGACAGAATGAAGACATACTACATGATGCAGTAGCGTTACCTGGTGCATCAACTTGAGAAAGAAGGTTCAAATACGCATCATCTGGAATGGTAGATGATGAGCTAGTAGATAAAGGATCTATGTATGTTGCGACCTACGATTCTGTTGAAATAAGTTCGATAGAAGCACGCACAGAAACCTCAGAAAGGTTTGCATGTGAGGAACTCAAGGACGATGATAGGTAAAGGATATGGCCTGTGGTGTCTGTCATCTCAACATTGGGGGGAGGGATCACGATGGTGGGACCAGAGTCCCTCTATTCTAGTTGACTAGGGGTACCAGAATCCACGGGTAGAGAAGTAGGGGTTCTAGTATGAGTGGCCTCGTATTCATGAAGTGCTTCAAGGCAATCACAAAATTCATTGAGACGAGCGAAACAATGGGAATAGAGACCATGATGATCACACAGGCCACAAGGGTGATTTGTGCGCAACATTCTGAGTTTTTTGGGTGGACCAAGCAAGTTAACATGGAATTCAAGGATATTTGACTCAATGAACATTTCATGAACCAAAGATTTGAGATGAGGAAGCTCGGGACAATTATTGGTAGCCTTCCCAACAACTTTACACAAAACACAGGGAGGTGATGGCTTTAGGGTTTTATGTGTTGAAGGAGCTTTGGGAGCCTTATCTTTCGATTCTTTTCTCTTATCTTTGCGCCCATGTCTGGATTCTTGTGCAATAGGAGTGGGTTCATGTTGGCGTTTTGATGGATCTGAAGCTATGACAGGGATTGTAGGGACCGTTTGAACCGGGTTCAAAGCATGGTAATGTCTTAGCTGACCAGGAGGAATGCTTGCAAGGGGGTTGATGTACCATACTAGGATCCAAAAATTCATGCTAGGAAGGACTAGAAAAGCCATGACAAGGACAGAAAATACTCCCAGAGGGGGGAAGAAAAATGATATTTGGCCTATAGGGTAATGTTCCGGAGGAATAACTCCTAGATGGTTGAGACCTAGAGGAACAATTCTTGGTCAAAACATAGGAGAGGCACCCACAAATGGAGGAGGTCTTGGGGGGTGGATCTAGAGGGCTAACTGGGATGACAAAAATGGGGTGCTGAGGAGCTGGCTATTGATTGGATGTACCATATTGCTTAAGAGCAACCCATGATGCTTGTAACATGCAAACACTCATAGAGGTAGGCTTTGAGATGAGAGGGGGAGGACTAAGGAAAGAACCCAACAATGAGGAATCTTTATATACTCCTAGTGAAACATTGGTAAGATGAGTTGGAGACTGCTTATCTGATAAGGATGTCATAATGGAATCCGGGGAAGTCACGGATGTCGGCTCGTAGTAATTCAATTGATCAATGGTAATGATCTTCCCTTGATGGGGGAAGCACATATTGCGAAACACCGTGGATGCAATGACCGACATGGCATATGTGTAACTATGACCTAATAGAATGTTGTAATCCAAAGGAGCATTAATAACCTCAATGTTGACATGAACAGTCTTACTCACAAGGGTCATTGGACAATTGCGGTACATGTCAAGGGGCTGGGATGAGTGTCTGTCCCAAGCACGCAAATTAATGGTGGAGGGGGCCAACTCAAGTGACTTGAGTTGTTTCCAATTGTAGCAGACATCACATAGGTGGATGCTCCTTTGTTAATAATGCATCGAGAGATGATGGCATTACAGGCTCAGACTAGTATCTGGAAAGAAACAGATGAAGGGAATGGGGGTTGTTCTGATGTATCAACAAGGAAGACAATCAAACGATCATCAGAAGGATCTACTACGCCCAAGGTAGTTAGTAGAGATTTATTTTGAGATGGGCATGACTGGAGGACTTCCAACATCGACATGGCAGCAGGTGATTGCGCCAAGTCATCTACTATACTCTATGTATTGGCAGCTTGGTTAGAAGCTGCATTATGGCATAATGGTCCCTTTGGGATCTTTGGAATGACCTCAAATTTAGGTTGATGGATATGTAACAGACCATTTGGTGTCATAAGAGGCTCAACAGATACTTTGGTTTTGGACTTAGTGGCGGACAAAGTCGATGGCTTGTCATATTGATGTAACCAAGTTTGCAAGTTGATATCGAAGGGATTAACATCATCAGAATTAATCATAAGGATATGGTATTCACTAGGACTAGAAGGTTGGGGGGGATGGGTAGCTTGACCTGGCTAAGGTTGAGTAGAAACAAATCCTTGCTGAGGGAAAGGATTTGTAAGCATTATCGGTTGAGATGGCGTGGGATTCTGAGGTGATTGTTGACATCTAGAAGCTGCTTGAGCTTCCCACATAAGGTGCATCTGGGGTAAGAGAGGACACTCATGTATATAATGGTCATGTTCACCACAAATGCACAAGGCATGTTCATACGAATAGCCTTGTTATTCTTGGATTGGTTGCCTTATTGCTGGTTGTTTGATCCGGATTTAAACAAGAATGCAATAAAATACAGAGATAACCATATACAAAAAGATGCAGCGGAAATAATGCTTCATTTCATTAATGGAAAATACCAAAATATGCTTATAACTAGAAATGGAAATAAACCAGCTAGGGCGATAGTAGCTTATCTTTGAGAAGAGATGTGGCGGCTACATGCCTCTGAACTCTTCCGAACTGTTTTACAATGAAGCTCGAAGGCCTATTTATTGCTGAGAAACAATGGAAAACCCTTCACATTCCAAAACCTAACCCTAGAAGATGAAATGGCAAATTATGGGCCCCGTTTTGGGTAAATTGGTACATCAATTTCCCGAGGTCGTAACTTTGCATACGATCTCCGTTTGATGCATATGATAGCTCGTTAGAAAGATCTATCCGAGAACTACCACTTTGAGATTTCCCAAAAAACGTCGTTTAGGGCCTCAAAACGGCTCTGGAAGTTCAAGACCCGAACAAAATTGCTCAAAATAGTAAATTGTGCTACAATTATGAAAACTGAAAAACTGAAAGAGACAGTTGTGTGGGTCTAAATGGGATAGGTGGGTGGCCACCAACATCCACCTGGATCATTCCTCCCCCCTTAGGAAGCAATGATCCCCATTGCGTTGAGTTCCTCCATCTACTGAACTTGTCCTGCAATCTCTGGTGTGTCCAGTAATGGTGGGAAGCATGGTCGACGATGGTCCACATTGAACACTTGGTGCAGGCGAAGGAATGGAGGAATGATGTGCTCCAAAGAATTATTCCCCATAGCCTTGGTACTGGTGTAAGGACCATGTCAAAGTGGTCTGAGTTTCGGATGGGTTTTGGTAAGGCGTTCTCTCTGCAGATGTAACCAAACTTTGTCGCCCACCTGAAACTTGTGCGGTACCCCTGTGGGTGAGGAGAAGTTGTTCCTGTGTTCTGTCATGACTATATCCCTTTGTTGTTGTTGCTGTGTGGAGGAATCCTTTGTGGGGGTCGTGGATGTAGCAACGATCTTTCCCTTACTTTCAGAGGGAAATAGACAGAAAATAAATTTCCTAGTCTGTGATATGAGCTTGCTTCCTTTCTTAGCAGTGATAAAAGAGGTGGCAGTAGGTGGGGCTACCTCTAGTATCCTGTATAATGAATTACTCAAAGAAATAATGACAGCGTGAGGCCTTGACTTATACACAGCATGTTGCCTCCACAAGTATGGTTGGCCTAATAGTACATCGCAAACATCCAAAGGTGTAACATCACACAATACCTCGTCTATGAATGGTTTGATGCTGTAGGGAAGGCGGCACCGCTGGCGAACTTTGAGATCTCGTCCTTCATGAAGCCACGTGATACTGTACGGATATGGGTGTGGTGTTGTTGGTAGGCCCAACCGCTTCATGACCTCTACTGAAATAAGGTTCTTTTGGCTGCCACTGTCGACAATGAATTGCAGCGGCGAACCCTTCACCCACATTTGTGAGTGGAAAAGGCACTCCCCCTCCTCTAGGTCTTTTGGGTCATTCTTCTGGATCTTGGCAATGGTGATAGTGGCACTGGGATCCGCATCAATGATCTGTTTCCCTTTACCATTCCCCTTGTTGGGTTCTGGCTCAGGGTCGGAACATGCGTCTGATTCGGAAGCCTTCAACTCGGCCACCAGCGACTGCTTGGTCCGACACTCACTTCTGTTATGAGTGGGACACTTGTGGAACTCATACCACTTTCCTGTGTCCTTCGGCTTTGTGGTGTTGTTCTTTTCTTGCAGCTTCGATGGGTTGTCTTGGGTCACCCCGCCTTGGCTTTGTATTTTGGGCTTCGGATTTGCAGATCCATAGTCTCGCTTCTTCTGTTTGAAATTTTGCTTGATTTTGACAGCGTATCGGTATGTTGTGCCGAGTGAGGAGATGTTCAAGAACTCCATTTCTTCCTGGATGTATCTGTGTAGACATCTCCAGTATTTGAGTACCAGATGTAGCTCAGAATCTTTGATACCCAACTATGTGCAAAGGGTATGAAAAATGTTTGGGAACTCCGGCACATCTTGGTCTCATCCCTGCTGCAGTGTGGTCCATTTGATGTATTTGTCCTCATAGCTTTTGACAGGGTAATACTGCTCCTTGATGGAATCTCGGAATGAATCCCAAGTGGGTGCAGCTGAAAATAGTGAGCCTGTGCTTTCATCCTTCTGCTCGCAGTAGGTTTCCCACCAGGCCTTGATGTGGGGGGCTTCTTTGAGAAGGGCGAAAACAATCTTTTCTTGACTTGAAAATTCATGAATAGAAAAATACCCTTCAAGCAGATTTAACCATTTATCTACCGCATCTGCATCTATCTGACCCTCGAATATGGGGATTTCAAAATTAACTTGCACCTTAAAGGGCGTGGCGTTTCCAGAGTAGCTTCTGGAAGCCGGTGCGTCACCTCTGGGTAGCCGCTGAAGGATCTGCGCAAAGCTATCCATCATCGCATTCCTTTGCCGCTCGAGGGCTTCTTCAAGCAAGATTTTGATAGGATCTCCTGCCCAATCATCTTTCTTGTCATCTGCCATGGGAGGCTGTCGGGATTTGCGAGGCTGGTCTTGCAAAGGTTCGACCAGTTCAAGCCCTAACTCCTTATATCTCGACCTCGTTGGGGAC
>APFE031440540.1:39171-50330 GCA_000404065.3 Pinus taeda
AGCCCTTTTCTGACCGTAAAAACAGGAAAAGATTGCCAGATTTTTGTCGTTTCAAATTCGATATTGGAAATAAAACGACGTGTCCTTGATCGCTTTTTACTTTTCAGGTCAAAGACACTAACTATGAAAGTACTCCTTGATCGCAAGATCAAGCAGTTCTCCTAGGTATTATTTTATACTTTTTCGGGCTTAGGAGACACAAATTTACGAAAAAGTCCAATCTGGAGTCTTCTAAGTTTTTCAGACTCTCTAAATATGAGAAACGCTGAGTTTCTCCTATACTGGATTCGTTAAAATTTCACAGTAAAGGACCTGTTCTATTCCAAACAGGAACGGACCACTCCTTCTTAGGGTTCGCATCAAAAACTAAGTTGGACTCATCCGAAGGATGAGCTTACAAACAAGCATATGTTATCCTCCTCAAGCTTGTAAAAAATAAAGAGGTACTTGCCAGAAATGGTGGGGGGAAAATGAGAAGAATGAGCCTATTTGATATCTTTTTGTCCCAAGAAAAACTACCGCTCTTGAACACGACACTTGTTCGTTCACCTGGGTTGGGAAATCCCTTACCTCACAGCTGACCAAAATCACTTGACATTTTTAGCCGGGTTATGGGAGTCGACTTTGAGTCATTTATCACCAAACCATCTGTTGTGTCGTTATGTGTTCAAGAGATCTGAAACAAAACATTCAACTGCAGAATACCTATCATCTATCATATCATCATTGAGTCAGTCCTTACAGCAACATTTCTTCAACTTGAACTATGATTTCGTGTTGCGGGCTTGCCTGCGACGGGTCACTTTCTATCGACATCAGCAGATTATCTAGAGAGTTGACTTAGAAATCGTTAGTACCTTGAGGTCTGCATGCATCAATGGCAGGGTTCTCGCCTTCGCTCGCCTTCGACGTCAGTTTTCATCATTGACTTGCGATCGAAGGATTCCATGAAATGTTCGACATCGACTTATTCATTCACATTTGATGGATTGTGATGGGTACTTTGAGAACCATTGACATTACTGGTGGTCTCTCTCACGCTTGTTAACAATTTACATCATTGACTGGTAATCAAGTGGTTTCTACCATGTTCGACATCGACCCATTTATTCACATGGCTAGAATCGTACCAATTCGGGGAACATAAATGAAGACCTTGGATCTAGTTTCCGCCATCCAGGTTGCGAGGAGTTTTGTATTCATTATGTTGTAGACCAATCATAAACAGATGGCTGCATCCATACTGTGTCTACACGAGTCTATGATTATGATGTATTATGAAATCATTCTTGTACCAGAATAGTTAGTCCAATAGTTAAAGTTTTTGATCTGAGTATGGAATGCCTACCTCAGTATGGTATGATCTTTTACATGTATTTTGTGTTGAAAATTGCAGGTTCTGACCGGGCTCTCCGCAAGATGATCCTCGAAATGATAAAGTACTTCACCCTTCCTATATGACTTAACACCCTTATCCATTACAGGCTTCGTACTTTAGGGGGCAATCTGTTACACTGAAATTTGTCACCATGACTATCTGCAGTTTATATGGCTCCATCAATAGTCATATTGTCCTCCTTGTCAAGCCTCATACTTCTGCTCTTCATGTCAAACTTCAAAAAGAGAGGAAGTCACTTAAAAACATGTTTATCTCTGGGTACGCAGGTTCTCTCTACCTTTCCTGCGTGTACGCATCCTAACACAATGTACCTGTGTACTTGTACGCTCTGTAAGCCAAAGGTTGGGTGCGTACCCCTGTAAAGGTCAAAAGGCGCGAGTTTCATCTTTAAAAAGTTACTTGTGGTCACTTCTAGAGCCTTCTAGAAGAGTGTTTGACGTGTATTGAGCGCCTCCAGATGGTTCATGCATCCCTATGATATAGGAGCTTATCCCATCAAGAGAGGAGCTACCCCGTCCAAAAGAGGGAGTATCCCATTGATGTTGGAACTGAATAACCTCCTCTAGAATACTATAAATACAGGCATTGGGCCAGAGGAGGGGAGGTTGAAAGCTGAACATTCTAAAAGGTAAATGCTGTTGGAATTAGGACTTCCATTGTTGACTTGTGAGGAGAGATCACTATCCTTCCTTGTTGCCATATTGGGAGTGGGTGAGCTTGTCAAAGTAGAGGAAATCTCTTGTTGGACCCTGGGAGGAGCTTGCACAACACCAAGGCTCAGGTTGTAATGGTTCCTTTTTTGTTTCCTTAATACAAATAAGTCCATTCTTCTCAATGATTTGTTGTTAATGAATTATTTCATGTACTCTTTGGTCTATGTGATGAATATTCTTTGTTTTATGATGAATATTCAGGTGTTATGTAATCGTTTGCTTTGTTAGTGTATGCAGGTCTTAAAGTGAAGGAGGAGCTCATCTGGATCAGCAAGGCTGGACTGCTACAAAAAGCGTTGGACCTAAGGTAAGATCGGAAAACACTTGATCTCTCATAGAATAATGTGTGTTTAGAGAAGGATTGCTCTTGTTTGGTTTGTTTGTCACTAGAGAGTCTTAGACTCCTAGGGAGGTTAGGTTTGTCCGCAAAAATAACTCTTTCCGCATGACAGTACCGACTCCCACAAGTAGCACTTATTGTCTTTTGTGCATCTCACCCTTCATTAGCAAGCCAGTCCGCTACTCTGTTGACATCTCTACACACATGAACAAAACTAAGATTTTTATAATTCTTAGGTGGAATTAAATTTGGTAATAGATCTACAAAAGTCTCCAATGTCTCGAGACTTTGTCTGGTGCAGTGCCTGTGCCTAGCTGCTTAACCAAATTAATTATTAATTCTAAGTCAGCCTCGATGATTGTATTATGTAAATTGAACTCTATCAGAATCTCTAAGCATTTCTCAATGGCCATGAGTTCAACCATATTGTTAGTGGCCCTCCCCAGATGACTGGGAAAGATGATTTTTATGTTGCCCTCTTCATCTCTTATGACTCCTCCATAACCAGCATCCCCAGGGTTACCTTTTGAGGCTCCGTCTATATTGAATTTTAAAAAGCCATAGGGAGGGGGTTGCCAGAAAGCCTTTCCTACTGATATTTTCTTTGTTTTCTTATTTGTTCCCTGAGGGACATGAGACTGGAGTCCCAACAATTCCAAAATGTGAGCGTCCCGATGACCCAGGGGTTTCTCAGGAGGTTGCTTCTGAAGGGCATTGACAGTTTCTTTGAGTTGTTTTAGGATTTGAGCTATGATACTTTGAGCTGAGCCAGATTTATCTTTGAAGATCCTGTTGTTACATTATTTCCAAACATCCCAGATCAAGAATCCTGGAATCAGAGCCCAAGCTGTGTTGATTGTCTTGTTGCCTGAGAAGTCCTTCCTCCAGTTCTTTAAAGTATCAGTGATGTCATTTTCGGTCCTGTCTGTCTGCTTGAAGATATAGGCTACCCAATTCCATAAGGTGGAGGTGAAAGAGTAGAGGTTGAGAAGATGATCCATAGTTTCTTCCTGCAAGCCACATAGTTGGCATCTTGATGGCCCAACAAAACCTCTCTTTCTGAGATTTTTCCAAGTTAGAATCTTCTTGTGTTGAACCAGCCACCTGAATAGTTTGATCTTCATCCAGTGTGGGTTGTTCCATAGGTCTTTCCATGTATTATCAGGGCTTGGGTAGTTAAGTCTCGTGGCTATTTTTTTAGCTTCTTTGAGGTTGAAGATTCCCTCATTGTTTCTACCCCATCTTAATAGATCATTTGAGGTAGCGGTCAAAATTTGTCTCTTTTCCAGAATAGCTTCCAAAACTTTATCTTGGGTCTTCAATGGGGTCTCTTCACTGTAGTCTGGTACCTTCCAAATTCTCCATTTGCCAGTGTCCCTTGACTGATCCCAGTAGTCACTGACTTTTTTCAGTCCTTTGTTAATGGTGTTGTTTTTTATGATGTCCAGTCCTTCTCTACAAAGGTTATGTTCTTGCTGCCAGTTGTCCTCCCAGAACCATGCAAGCTTCCCATTTCTGATCTCCTAGAAATTGTGTTTCTGAACTAAGGTTCTGTTATCCCACGCCTTGTTCCAAATATGGGAAACTCTAATGTGTCTTGTCATTCTAATGTGGTCCCTTTCTTGCCAATCCATTGCATATTTTTGTTTCTAGATTTTAGCCTAGGGGTTTCTTATTTCCTTCAGCCATCTCCACCAAAGTTTTTCTCCCAAAACTTTGCTTAGGATTTCCGGGTCATGGGGACCCAAATTTCCGTGGGTTTTGGGTTTACAGAGTTTGTCCCAAGCTACCAGAGCCCATTTCTTTTTCTCTTCCCTTTTACCCCAAAGAAAATTCCTTTGAATATTCCTGATTTGCTATAAGACTCTTGTTGGTGCTGGAAGGGATGATAACATGTAGATTGGAATGGTTTGTAGCACTTCCTTCGTGAGAACTAACCTCCCTGCTAAATTCAAGGATATGAATGTCCATTTCCTGACTTTGTCCTTCAATTTGTTAACTACAGAATACCAGACTTCCTTGCTTAGAGGTTTGTGAGTGAGGGGTATTCCCAGATATTTTGAGGGAAGATGATCCCTTTGAAAGCCTATAATTCTGGAGATATTTCTTTGAATTGAAATGGCAGTGTTGAAAAAGAAAACTTCAGATTTTGTGAGGCTTACCTCTGTACCCACGGCCATTGCGAACTCATACATGATTTGTTTGCATGCTTTGGCTTCCTTAACCGTGGGTATGCCCTACAGCATGGTGTCATCAACAAATTGTTGATGGGTCAATGTGTCCCCATTCAGAGTGAGTCTAAGTCCCTAGATTCTTCCTTCCTCCTTGGCTGAAATGATCACTCTGCCGAATCCTTCCATCATGAGAATGAAGAGGAAGGGGGAGAGAGGATCTCCTTGTTTGAGGCCTCTCGATCACCTGAAGGTTCTGGATGGAGATCCATTAAGAAGAATTGAACAACTGGCAGTGGTAACAAGAGCCATGACCCATATTATCCAATTGTGGTCAAAGCCATATGATTTAAGAACTTCCCTAATATAATACCAGCTTAGCTTATCACAAGCTTTCCCTATGTCTAGCTGTATTATCATACATGCTTGCTTATTGGTCTTGAGGGAATGCACCACTTCATGAGCTTGAATGATGTTATTGAGAATTTTTTACCTTCCACATATCTAGTCTGCTCCTCTGACACAAGTGTTGGAAGAAGGGGTTTGAGTCTGTTAGCAATTACTTTGGAAATGATTTTGTACACCACATTGCATAAAACTATGGGTCTGAATCTATCTGGAGTCATGGATTTTTCCTGTTCGGGGATTAAGGCTATGAAGGATTCATTAAGCGCTCTCAGAACTGATTTTGATTTTCTCGAGTCCTCCACCACCTCCAGAATGTCATGTTTGACTATTTCCCAGCATGTTTGAAGAAGTCTACATTGAAACCATTTGGGCCTGGATCTTTCCCATTGTGCATTTATTTGATTGCTTCATTGACCATTACTGGCCTGTTGAGATTATAATTGTCTTCTTTGATTACCAGTTTTGGAATATGCTGGGTAAAACTTTTAGTAAATTGAGATTTGTCTTCCATGGTCTCCTTTGCTATATTTTGAAAATGTTGAACCAGTACAACTTCCATTTCCTTGTGAGTATTTTGCTTTGTTCCTTGAGGATCTATAAGTTTTGTGATCCTATTATGTGCCCTGTGTTCCATGGTAGACTTATGAAAGAACCTGATATTTCTCTCCCCTTCCTTAATCCATTGCACTCTGGATTTCTGTCTCCAGAAGATTTCCTCCTGCTGACATTTGTTGTCCCATTCTTGTTGAAGTGAGTCCGCTTACATTTTCCTTTCCTCTGTGAAGCCTTTTATGATTAGAATTTATTAATTACCTGTAAATTTTTTTCCACTTCTCCCTTGGCTTTGAATATGTTGCCAAACTCATTTTTATTCCATTCTTTAAGCTTTCTCTTGATGTGTTTGAGTCTCTGATGTAGGAGGAACATTTTTGTGCCTTGGGTGGGCATTTCTTCAGCCCACCAATTTCCAATATTAGTGATGAAATCAAGGTGAGTAAGCCAGACATTTTCAAACCTGAAAGGTTTGTTCCTCGGGGTTCTAATTAAGGAGGCTTCCAACTGGATGGGCCAGTGGTCCAAGCCTCCGAAAGGGAGGATGAAAGCTATCATGATATGGCCAATGAGAAGGAGATCCTCTGAGATTATAAATTTGTCTAATCTCGAGGCTACTTGGAAAGTTCCTCCTCTCTTGTTGTTCCACGTGAAGATGCCATTTATTGTGTCCATATCCACTAGTCTCATATTGTTAAGGAAGTTCTGGAAGGCTATTGAGTCTCTACCAAGTGTTCAGGTTCCCCTTTTTTCTCTATGAGAGATCTGGTCATATTGAAGTCCCCTCCCAGAATCCAGGTCATTTCTGGATGTGTCTCTCTTAGCTCCTCCAGAGAGGTGAGGAGCCTAAGTTTGTCTTCCAGAAGTTGAGGACCATAGATATTTGTGATCATGTAAAAATCCTTGTCCCCCAAAGGTTGGATAACCATTGAAAGGTGGTTTCTGGATGCCTTAGCATCCAGGATTCCAAATTTTTGAGGATTCCATAGAGTGAGAATTCCTCCAGCTGAATTATTTGCTTTGACTTCTAGATACTCATACTTAATAAGCCATTTGCTATGCATTTCACTAATTTTGTCTACTAAGCATTTTGTTTCCTGTATAAACACCATATTTGGTTTTTCTTCTTTTATTTTGTTACTGATATTTTTTTGTTTCCTTTTACTCCCCAGTCCTCTAATGTTCCAGGTTGTAAGCTTCATAATGATGGGTTTGTAAAAGAGTAACTGGTGATATCTTTCATCTTACCTGAATTAATCATGATTTTTCCATACTTTGTCAATAATTCATTTTGTCTCTTTCTTCCTCTTTTCTTGCTTGGGTTCTTGATGGAGTGTCATGTTATTATATCCATTGATTTAACCCCTTTGTTCTCCTGGCTATCGTGGTTCCTTTTGACTCCTATATCCTTTATATGAGACCTTCGGAGGAATCATTGTTGTACTCTATCAAACTCCTCTTGTGGTAGAGAGTCAATTCCTTTGTTGATTCCATGCTCTAGAAACTTTTCTAGTTCAAGGTTCTCCCTCTCAAGGATCTCCTGCAGGTCTTGGTCCTCCGTACCTCCTTCGCTTGGGGTGATCTCATGGTCCCTTCCAGGTTCCATGATGCTCGGTGAGTCCTCCTTTTGTCCATTGTATTCCTGTATGATTTCCATGCTATCCTCTTTTCCTTTTCTATATGATAGTCCTTTGGTTTCTTGTGCATTCCATTTTCTCATCCTTCTTCTTCTAAATTTCAAAACTATTATGAATTGGTATCTTGCTTTCACTGGGTTTCTTTTGGGATTTTTCCCCCTCCTTTTCCTCTGCTTGCCACTTTGGTAAAACATTCAGGGTCTTTTCCTTTGTTGGTTTTCGGGTATTCCTCCCTTTTGTTAAGTGGGTAGTCTCTGAAGAGGTGCCCATGTTCATGACATTTACACCATCTGAATGGGATGTGTTCATAGTCGACTACTTGGACCCATTCCTCATCATAAAATTCCTAGATGAATTCATCTGGGAGTGCTCTCGATAAGTCCATCTCTACACATATGCGGGCAAAGTAGGTATATTTCCCTCACAGAGTTGCCTCTGATATCTTTATGAAATGCCCTAATTTGTTACCTATAGCTTTTAAAGATTCCAGCAACCAGTAATCTCAAGGTAAGGAGTATAACCTAATCCATACCGGGATCGATGTGAACGTTTCTCGCTCTGGAACAAAGTTCATCACCCAAGGTCACATGTAAAGGCCTGCAACAACATAGAAGTAGGGTCCTCCTTCGAAAACTCTGTCTTTGTCCTCTAGGTTAGTGAAAACCACTGTGAAGAAACCCTTGGAGTCAAGATGTAGATTTATTTCTCCCTTCGGTTTCCATTTGTTTCTTATCCATGTATACAATGCTTTCTCCATGGGCCATATGCCCATGAACTTGCAAATGACCACATAAGACGCCATATGGTCTCTGTGCACCTGTAGTGCAGGATCGTTTAAGACCACCCGAGGTTTAATGTTAGCCTTGGGCTTGCAGGGTCCCATCGCAAACATTTATTTAGTTCTCTAACTGCTTTCGCTAGGATTCGTTTCCCACCTAGCTTCCTTGTGGGTCCCTTCCTTTTCATGGGAATTGCTACTTCCTAGCTTGTGAGTGTCAGTTGTCTTTGTCTCTGCCTTCGGTGGTTTTCAGGAATTGTTCAAACTCGCCTCTTTTCTTTTGTTTGAAACCACGTTACTATAGGAGGGAGTGGAGCTCCCTCCTCCAAGCCCCTCCATCGTAACCCACTCGCTCCTGTCGCCTCCTGTTCAAAACCCTAGTACCTCAAAGCTCTCCCCTCAGTTCTAGATCAACGTCTATGAACCCTCGAATTGTTTATTTTATTTGATCTTATAGAAACTATTTCAATTTCATTCAGCGTGAATTCTAAATCTTATGGACATTTATAATAATAAAGATAGTTACTATTTTTTATTGAGCATTTAAAGTGTATTATAAATAACATTTATGAGTTAGTGATTGGAGTAAATTTTTAATAAATCATTAAATAATCTATTAAATTTAGCTGTATATATAGTTTATTTAAATTTATTAGTGAAATTGATTATAGTTTTCTTTTAAATTAATTTAGTATTATTAAATTACTAAAGATTATTTATTAAGTTTTATTAGAGTATTTAAAATATTTTGTACAACTATTATATTGAAATTTAATATATTTTTGAAATGTTTCAATATATTGCTAAAAAGATTGATAATTTAGATAAGCATATTATAATATAAACAAATTTAAAGATCAAATAAAACTAAGAAAATTAAATTAAGTTAAATATATTTTTGATATAAATTAAAAAGTAAAATACTATTATTATTTAATTTTTTCAATTGTTTTTAACATATTAAAAATTATTTATTTAAATATTTAAGATGAATACTATATTGAAAACCAATATATTACTTGTATTAGTTGTTATTGAAATGTTTCAATACATTACTAATAAGATTAAGATTGACAATTTAGCAAGGAGGCTGGAGCGGGAGGGGTAATAATCAACCTCGAAGAAAAAACAGAAGTCAATTATGCTTGGGGACTTAGGGTCACCTCTAACAACCAAGCAAAAACATTAGCATTATGGTAAGGATTAAAAATATGTTTGGACAATGGTGTCAACTCCTTGAACATAGTGGGTGATTCCAAGCTAATCATTCAAAAACGCATTAGGCTTATTGGGAATGGCTCCCATATAGTAGATGAAACTTCTTCAATCATGGTAAGAATAATATATATGTTGAAAAGATTTGATCAAGTTAATATATTCCATGTTTTGCGAGCCAACAACCAGATGGCAGACATTCAAGAAAATGCAAGGGTTATATTAGGACTTGGTATATTATTCATAAATCACGACATATCATTATGTCCCATCCCTTAGCTGATGGCTTCCAGTTGAATTTATACGTTGGGGGTATGGGTCATCAAAACTTTATGGAATCAGTTAAGGAGGCCTACTTCCCTAGGCACCTTTGTGTGGTGGTAGTTATGTTGGATAACTATCTGTAGTACCTTCACATCTTGGATACTGGGATGGAAGGTGGTATTTTAACTCACAGTTGTGGTGTCATCGGAGGAAAGGTCATGTGTGATGACAAGTGTGTGATGAGGCATCAAATCCTCGCTAGTTTTTACAATATAACTAATTCATCAGGGGAAGATAGCACCATTGCTGGAAGCTTTCGGTCTTGGACGGGGAGAAACATGGAAGGTATAGAAATTGATAAGACCCTGCACTATTCCACGTTGATGAAAGACAGGTTGGAGAGGAATGTCAGGATGGCTCAAATCGATATATACCTCAGCTGGTTCCGGTTAGTAAATCACAAGTTCTTCGCTGTGCAGAAGTGAATTGCTGCAAAAATGTCATCAACAAGGAATGTCAGTGGGGGTGGTTATGGTTCGGGGATCTCCAGGTCAGGAAATGGCATGGGGAATGATTGTATGGAGAGCCTAATTGAGGGCTATTGCAAAAATGTGATAAAGAAAATCATCAAAGAATTAAACAAGAATATGGCGATCATCTATGCTCAGTTGTCTGGATTAAGTAAATACTAGGAGTTTATGCAGAAAACAATGGAAGGTTTGTGAATGGATGTTATGAGCATACAACAAAAGGTTGACAATATAGAAATCAAGGTGGAGATGACTATGATGGGAGTTTTAAAGGAGGTGTTTGGAATTGGAAATCCCTCAGCCACCAATGTTGATTGCAGCGAGGATGATGATGTGAAGGTTCTGGTTGGTGATGATGATGAAGTTGATGTTGCTGCTATGAAGATTCAAGGAGAAGAAGATAACGAACCAGAGAACTTGAACACGTTTGTGGGCGAGCCTACGGGTGATGACACTGAGACAGAAAGAAGCGGCAAGTACTTTTATTTTATATATATGCAATTATACCATTGTATAGTCTATAATGGCACTTTTTGGAGAATCTATAGCTATAGCTTTATAAAAAGAACACATGTAAATAATAGGGGTAGCAAGAAGGTCCATACTCAATGTAATGAAAGGAGAGATACAAATAGATCAAGTCTGCTGTTTTTGTAAGGGACCTAGCCCGTTTCCAGATAGTATAATGACAATGCTATCTATTCCTTTAAAAAAAATATATTAAGATTGACAATTTAGATCAACCATGTTATAAGATAAAAAATGCTTATTCCTTGAATCAATGCTTCCCCATTGTCTATGTTAATCATATTATAAGATAAATAATGTTTATTCCTTGAAAAAAATCTTAACTAAGTAAAGAGAATGGAAGTGCTTATTGTTTAGCCATAAAGGGTAGGTCAGAGTTCATGCTTCACTATACAAAATATTGTACTAAATTGTTCCTCAAACAAAATTTAGTCAAATAGAGTCAACACAAATATTATGCTTTGGAAATCCTTGAACCATAATTAACTATAGTGAACATGGGCATCTTCTTTTGGAAATTATATGTACATTAGTCAACCAAAGGCAACTAAATAATTGTTATATTTTATTATGAATATTTAAAGCTTAATATGGATAACATTTATAAGTTAGTGAGTGAAGTAA